>JAVTVY010000486.1:0-34251 GCA_036873755.1 Hanleya hanleyi
GGGAAGGAGGCGTTTGTTTATCCCTTTCGATCCCAAAGCCAAACAAGAAATAAGTAAAACACTATCTCGAGTTGGCTCAAAAATACGATTCGGCTAGCGTACTCCACGGCTACTGATAGGCAAGCCGCGCTTGTAAACGTTTCGGGTCACGAGATTAGGGCATTAGCGGCATCATGGCCTCTATGGACCAACAGATCGGTGACAGACATTATGAGGGCGTGCTACTGGAGGTCAAACACGATATTTGCCTCCTACTATCTCCGGGACATAACGTTGGCATGTAACGACCTCTATTCCATCGGCCCACTTGTGACCGCACAGCGGGTGTCAGTGCCAGCAATATAGCTACAAAAGTCCGGGCGTACAGTTGTAACCCTGCTTGCGGATGAGTGCATTTTTTCTCTCGGCCCCTTTCGAAAAAAAGGGGGGGGGGGCGTGTCTTGCATCTCAGCCTGGAAGTCAGAGTAGCAACAGAGGTTCCCTGTGTACCATAGGCATACAGGTTATTACTGTTGTATGTTCTCATGGATCCTCTGTGAGGTAGAAGATCTATGATTTCTACTCTGTACTAGTCACTATGTATGGCATTTATCACTAACCACGGATTGTATCAGTTTGCCCACCTACCTTACGGTGGCACTCTATGCAAAGAGTGGAAGTGAGGTAAGTTTTCAGCGCAAATAACAAAACAATTTCACAGGTAAATTTTCTGTTATTAAGCTAAAACTTACCTCACTTCCAGTGATGCCCGCCCATCCTCCCCGCTATGATACATCCAGTCCATGTATCGCAGTGGAACAAGAAGGAAGTGGAATTGTGGGTAGCTATGCTATCAGGTGACTAGCAGGGGAGATAACTGTGTCATTTAAATTCTTACTGTGGTATTTCATGTAGACAAGAAATGCAAAGAGTGGAAGTGAGGTAAGTTTTAGCTTAATAACAGAAAATTTACCTGTGAAATTTTTTTTTTAGGTCATACATATACAGTCATCCCTTCAAGGAAACTCTTCACCTGTTTTGAGGAGTTGATCAAAGTATCATTGTATGTTAAAGTTCCCGTTATCACTATTATGAAATTGATTCCTCATTATTTCACAATTTTACCTAAAGTGTTTCTTTACTACATTCTTTATGGACTATTGGATGTTTCGAAGTCTTAATGAAATAAACCACCCCATATTTACATTACTGTAGTCAAAATCATCATTGTTCATGCTTCTTCAATACATTCTTTATAGGCTTGGACATATCAGTCTTAATCAAATAAAGAAGCCGATAATTACATTACCTGTTATCAAACATCAATATAAATACTTCTTCAATACATTCTTTATAGACTTGGACACATCCAGTCTTAATTAAATAAAGAACCGATAATTACATTACCTGTTGTCAAACACATCATTATAAATACTTCTTCAATACATTCTTTATAGACTTTGACATATCAAAGTCAAATAAAGAACCGATAATGACATTGCCTGTTGTCAAACACATCATTATCAATACTTCTTCAATACATTCATTTAGACCTGGACATATCAAAGTCTTAATCACATAGATAACTGAATAATAACATTACTGTTGTCAAACACATCATTATAAATGCTTCTTCAATACATTCTTTAGACTTGGACATATCGAAGTCTTAATCAAATAAAACCATTCTTTATGTACTCGGACATATCAAAAATTAATCAAATAAAGAACCCAATATTACATTGCTGTCATGACTGTAGTCAGAAACATCAAATGCTTCTTCAAAACATTCTTTATGGACTTAGATATATCAGATTCGTCGTCAAATGAGGTCCCTCATAATTTCATTACTACATTCAAAAACATAATTATGAACCACAAATCGAAATTTCCATTTTCCATTGAGGGCCATAGCTGTTCAAGGGAGATATGTTATTTGGCCAAATAGATTTTTTTTTTTTTTCTTCTTTTTTTTTTTTTTTTTTTTGACCATAACCTACATGAGCAGTGTGACTAACGTCACAGGACCTACGAAGTAGAGTAGGCATTAGGACTCGGTCGCATTTTCATTGAGATATGATGTGACCCTTCCCTACGGTACGTTTCATCATAATATGGTACATGTACAACCTTCCATAACAGCCATAGGTTCTCTAATATAACATGCCTTTTGTGAGACTGAGCAAGATTATATTCTGGGTATTTATATATTTACATCGATGTGTTCGTGCCACAAAAAATGAAAGTATATTGGTGAATGTTCTGGTCATTTAGTGATCCGGCCCTGGTACATCGAGCAGTTGAATAGACTCGGAGTTAAACACATTAATACTGTTGCTTCACCAGCCTCCGTCTATAAATAGTTCGCTCAGCTGTATTGAGGTCGCTGTCCTCATATCTGGCCATTGAATCCAACAGCGAGAGAGCACCAGGCATGCCAGGTCTGTTCCCAAATTCCATGGTGTCATGTTTCCCTCGCTTAAATGATCGGACTTTTCTCCGTATGATATATACTGAAGTGTTAATTATAAAACTAATTTTAATCAGAATTATTTCAGATCAGAACTTGCTGGTAACAATGCCCTAATGCTCGTTCATGCCAAAAATCAAGGTTCTAATGTCAACGGTTCTCCTTATTTTGCCGACGAAAGGATTCGGATGGACTCACTCATTACCGGACAATTTGCGATCTGTAGCCTACTTCGTAGGAACATATAATCATTTGATGTATGCCCTACATATGTTCAGAAATATGTCATGAGGTGTTATTTTATCCCTTCTTATAAGCACTGAGGGTACTATCTGAAGGTCTCGAAAAATTAAGAAATCGATGGTCACATCATGAAATTTTTCCTAATTCCTTTCTTATTACATCAGAAAAAAAAGAACTTCGTAGAGTTTAAACCTCGTCTACAAGTTTTCATAATGAGTTAATACTATTGCATCAGGAAAAAGTTGGAAACCAGCACCTTCATTTTTGTTTCACGTCCCCCCCCCCAACCCGACACCTTCGTGTAATCATGCTCAATTGCGATACTCAACAACAGAAATTAGACTTATTAACAGACACATAATCAGCAATCAGTTGAAATGCGGATTTTAGCTAATCTTCATCAAATAGATCAATATACATGTACGCGACAGTGCCATATATAATTAATGAAATAATTTACTTGTAATACCGATAGTTTAGCATTAAAACAAAACCAGATTTATTGCGCATTTGAAAGATTAACGTTCATAACTGTGAACATTTCTTGATTGGCGTTAAACAAAACCGCAAGACTCTCGGAATGATTGGCAGCTAATTAATTGAAATGTACAAGACACCGAACACCAGGACTCGACATGAAACACTCAAAAATGAATATTAGCATTAAAATATAAATGTTTGCCCCACGTTGAGCACTTTGGAATGATTGGCAGCTATTAACAAGGCCGAAAAATACCATACTGTCAACCAACATACGGAATGTGGCCTACGCACAACGGCATGTCGTTTTCACGCCGCTCTCTTTTCTGAGAAATTTCCATTCGAGGCGACAGATTTCGCAAAGCGGCAATTACCGGCACTACATTACCGGGCCGTCCAAACATTAGGAAAATGATAAACATGCACACGTGATCATGAACACTTACCATTTATTTTATTTAAATGAGTACCGTAATGTATCTTGATTTACTTCTGGACGTTTTTATCCACAAAGCTGGCCTGTATTCACGCACGGCCACGTGGAGCGCTAGCCTTTGTAAACCCGTAAATCACCAGTCAATGCTGTCGAGACCAGCCAGTGACCACATGGAACGCCAGCCATTGTTAAAAACTCGATGACCGGTCATTGGGTGGTATGCTGTCGGCACTTTTTTCACAGCTGACAATATAATCTTGGGCAGTCCCGCGGTAACCTAGAAGCCTTGCCGGGCTCTGTTACCACAGTGTTGCCGCGGTATAGTTGTGTTGTCACGAGGTCTGTACTGTATATGCCACGGTAATTCCTCCACTAAATTGATCACCCTATCACAAGAGGTAAAATTTCATTGGAAGTATATTTTGATCACCTCTCATATTTTAGTCGATTGTGTTTCTTGCACAAATGTGATCCCCCGATATGCCCTCTGCAGAAAAAGTTGCCCTCTTCCCTTATTATACCCCCCGACACGTAGTGTAGGGGGCGTATACTGGTTTCAGCTTGTCCGTCCGTCCGTCCGTCCGTCCGTCCGTCCGTCCGTCCGTAACATTTCGTTTCCGGAGCATAACTTGACAACCGCCAGTTGGATTCCTCTCAAATTTGGTATGCAGCTACCATACCACGAGACCTCGCTTGGGATTGCGTTTGGCGCATGTGCGTCTACAGGTGGCGCCACCTAGGGTCATTCCGTAACATTTCGTTTCCGGAGCATAACTTGACAACCGCTACTTGGAATCCTCTCAAATTTGGTATGTAGCTACCTTACCATGAGACCTCGCTTGGGATTGTGTTTGGCGCATGTGCGTCTACATGTGGCACCACCTATGGTAAAAAGTTTCTCATGTCAGTCCGTAACATTTCGTTTCCGGAGCATAACTTGACAACCGCTACTTGGATTCCTTTCAAATTTGGTATGCAGCTGCCATACCATGAAACCTCGCTTGGGATTGCGTTTGGCGCATGTGCGTCTACAGGTGGCGCCACCTAGGGTCAAAAGTTTCTCAAGTCAGTTCGTAACATTTTGTTTCCGGAGCATAACTTGACAACCGCCAGTTGGATTCCTCTCAGATTTGGTATGCAGCTACCATACCATGAGACCTTGCTTGGGATTGTGTTTGGCGCATGTGCGTCTACAGGTGGCGCCACCTAGGGTCATTCCGTAACATTTCGTTTCCGGAGCATAATTTGACAACCGCTACTTGGATTCCTCTCAAATTTGGTATGTAGCTACCTTACCATGAGACCTCGCTTGGGATTGCGTTTGGCGCATGTGCATCTACAGGTGGCGCCACCTAGGGTCAAAACTTTTTCTTGTCGGTCCGTAACATTTCGTTTCCGGAGCATAACTTGACAACAGCTAATTGGATTCCTCTCAGATTTGGTATGTAGCTACCTTACCATGAGACCTTGCTTGGGATTGCGTTTGGCGCATGTGCGTCTACAGGTGGCGCCACCTAGGGTCATTCCGTAACATTTCGTTTCCGGAGCATAATTTGACAACCGCTACTTGAATTCCTCTCAAATTTGGTATGTAGCTACCTTACCATGAGACCTCGCTTGGGATTGCGTTTGGCGCATGTGCGTCTACAGGTGGCGCCACCTATGGTAAAAAGTTTCTCATGTCAGTCCGTAACATTTCGTTTCCGGAGCATAACTTGACAACTGCTACTTGGATTCCTTTCAAATTTGGTATGCAGCTGCCATACCATGAGACCTCGCTTGGGATTGCGTTTGGCGCATGTGCGTCTACAGGTGGCGCCACCTAGGGTCAAAAGTTTCTCAAGTCAGTTCGTAACATTTCGTTTCCGGAGCATAACTTGACAACCGCTACTTGGATTCCTCTCAAATTTGGTATGTAGCTACCTTACCATGAGACCTCGCTTGGGATTGCGTTTGGCGCATGTGCATCTACAGGTGGCGCCACCTAGGGTCAAAACTTTTTCTTGTCGGTCCGTAACATTTCGTTTCCAGAGCATAACTTCACAACAGCTAATTGGATTCCTCTCAGATTTGGTATGTAGCTACCTTACCATGAGACCTTGCTTGGGATTGCGTTTGGCGCATGTGCGTCTACAGGTGGCGCCACCTATGGGCAGAATTTTCTCAGTTGGTCCATAACATTCCATTTCTGGAGCATAACTTGACAACGGCTGATTAGATTTTTCTCAAATTTTGTATGTAGCTGCCATACCATGAGACCTAGCTCAGGATGTTGCATATGCGTCTACAGGTAGTAAGTTTAATATTTCACTTCCCATTTACTTCCTTTTCCTCTTCAATATGGTTATCCAGATGACAGTAATTCGCCTATCTGTTGCAACAGCCCATTTCAAGTCTACACGGTTCTAGTGGTAACAACAGTTAGGTAAAACACAATATGCCTGCATAACCCCATTCTCAACAATCATTATTAACATCAATTTTCTGAACAATCCATTAAACTCATCTGAGTATCGTCACGACACATGCATAGACAATCCGTTAACCGCACCCCAACCGAGCGAGGTCTCATTGTCAACTAGTTACATACTGTGCCGCCACTCATAACATGTATACTTATATTCCTCTACAAATACTCGTCAATTCCTATCAAATGTGCATCGGGGGGTATCTTGTAAGCATGCTTACTGATGATTTCCACTGCCACAATCCCATTCAGCTTACTCGTGAAACGTTAACCACCCCCATGTATCTATGCCCTTACGGGGGGTATCTTGTAAGCAGCCTTACTGATCATTTTGATCAAATGTGTGCATCCCTCAGACTATGCTCTAGTTAGGGTCAGTATTTGGAGTACACTGATTGGATGGATTTGTAACAATATGGACTTCCATCTGATTGGCTATATTATTGTCACAGAATGGAATATTCAACTGTTGACAGTTTTTATCAAGCTACTTACCAAGCACAACTCAGTCACTTTCATTGTTCTTTAAAAAAAATGTGTGTTAAAATTTTAAATTCACTGCTATTTTAATTCTTCAGCCCTGTCGGCCACCCGTCTTCAAGAAGAGGGTGAGAATGGTGGCGGCGGCACTCTGTCCCCGTCACGGAGTGTATACAGCCGTATGACTACCAGTACCAAAGTTGAGGAAACTTTTCCATGCTACACAGAGCTACTGAAATCTATGTTTGCATTTGCCTATATCTGGACTTTTGGTGGGCATATTCACGAAAGGTTGGTTGATGTTGAAGAACTAAATGCAGGACTAAAACCATTTCATAATTGATGGTATAACGAAATTGGAATGAGTAATATTAGAGAGAGAGAGAATTAGGGTTTAACGTCGCATTCAGCAATATTTCAGCTATATAGCGACGAGTAATATTAGATATATTTATAGGAATCACTTACATAGTTGAACACAGGAAAAACAGGGAGTACGGCATTTTTAATTGGGTGATTCCTATATGGGAAATCAACAAAATCAGTTGATAGTTGAGCAAGACACCGGACACCAGCCACCTGGCGATACAGGACAGGTGCTCTAACTGACATGGCCACATCACCGCCCACAAAAATCAGAGGTTCAATGACTGACTATATGGATCGTCAACCTGTCTGATGTTGATACAGTTCACTGGAAATGCATTATTATACATAAATTAATATACATACGTACTGACATTGTACAAAGGCCTGGTCTCTGGACCAGGGTCCACCAGCAGAATTTAGTCTTTTACAGTAAGAAATGAACGATTGGTACTGATGGGATATTTCCCAATAATTATATCGGTTCTAAAACTTATCTCAGTTAAATATAATTACATTATTCAGAAAAGTCAAACTGATCAAAATTTTGCCCCAAATTTGCTGATGTAAAAAATTGAAAGTTTTGATGATTTTTAACAGTCAGAAGGAGAAATTTGACCAGTTTGCAAGAGATGCGTTATACCGGTCCTCTCACCCAGTGAAGTTTCCCCTGCCAGGCTTGGTGTACGACTACTGTGTGGAAGAGAGTAGCGGTAACTTTATCAAGTGGTCAGATCAACATCTGGACAAACCCAGAGGATTGCCAGCGACCTACGTCGTCACTCCTGAGGTAATTGTATTTTCGGCACATGGTTTACAACCAAGAGAATTGATAAACCGCATAGTCTTGCGGGTTACAAAACATTCTTAGTCCGTTTTGATGGTATACAACATGTTAGATTGCGATACAGATTGATATGAAAATTGGAACTGTTTTCAGCTCCACGAGTGCGGACAGAAATCCATATGATATGGAGTGGTGCCATTCCATAGTTTACGAGGTTAAAGGGGAATGTTATCACAATTTTTGAAAGGCTAAAACCAATAAAAAGCAGTTCCCTGTGGCCTGCTTTATGTTTTAGAATTATTTTCAAAATTTTAGCGATGATGCAATATCCTGAAATACGGCTTGAAAGTGCCTGATTTTTACCCCCAGTAAATCCGCCCGGCGATTACCCTGTGACGTCACACAGTGAAGCGGCCAGAGTCAAACATGGCGGATAACACAGACAGTGGTACAAGCTCTGACACAGATTCCGATTTCAGCGTTAACCACGTTGAAGACTGTGATGTTGGAGATTATACAGGTCTTGGAACTGAATAGAATGTAGAGGCAGTAAGCGATCATGACACTAAAGGAGAAGGAGAATCTACCGAGTCATATAGATTTGAGCCATATACAAGCGAATCTGGGGTCAAACTGGGTCGTCCTGATGGCAGGCCTGTTTCAAGCCTGTGGCAGGCCGTGTCAGGCTGTGGCAGGCCGGTTTAAATACACTGATTACATGCTTTATACACGAACTTACAACTATCTGTGGATCTTACAATAATATTTATACATTTCTGTTTTTATCTGGCATTTTTTTTCGGCATAAATCAGTTATTATAATGCACAGGATCGTAAATTTACTCTTCCGTGCTAAAACAACTTCTAAATAATATAGCAAAAAGGAAACTAGGCCGGCTTGGCGTATTGTGGATGTCACTATAATATATATTAATTTAAAATCTACAGATACTTTGTTATTGTAAGAGTATACTATGTAGTTATTTACGCCTTTATTTTTATATGTGTGTGTTTATTGGCATTGTATGGTTCATTATTTTTCATTTCTTACGGGACGGACAGATTGTTATACCGTGGCAGGCCGGCTTATTTACATTGCTTACGTGCTTAATTTTATTATGTGTTTGTCAATTATTGTTAGCGATTTGATGTTAAAACGGGAGCTAATCCATACCTGTGGATAAGTCATCTCAAATGAAACCAAAGTTTCAATTCCAAAGGAAGCTATTTGATGTTGAAACAATAACTAACTCACCTGTGGAGAAGCCCAGTTTATTTCTTTTGGACACCCTATTGGTGAACGCGCGACGTTAAACCTTAATTCTTTCACTCTCCCTCTTGGACACCCTCCCATAAAAAATTGTTTGCTTCACACCTTTCTGTTAGTTTCAGTTACTCTTCCGGGTGATCAATTTCAATTTATTGTATCAAAAAAACATAGAATGTATGTGCTCACATGGAGATACAAAAAGACACCAAATAATCAGGATAACCTGGTGCCAGAAGTGAATTTCCTATATACGGGAATAAGTTGATTAACAGTACATTGATTATTACAGTTCAGTTAATAGCTGTAATGATGTAGGATTTAGGATTGGCTGTTCGATCACTCCGTGGGACTGATGCAAAATTTCAAGAGTGGAAGATTAAATCTTCGGTAGAGGAGACGATGGAAGCGGTGTGGGCCCAAACATCCAGGGAGATTTACAGTGCTTGTCTGCGGGAACGGTTTGTCGCTTGCCGAGTCCAGAGGTCGGTCGTCCCTGTATAACTCACGCACTCCGGCAGACTGAGGGGTTGTCTATTTTCTCTTTCTGATAAAGATTTATTTGTCTTGATCTTGGAAATAACATAGGGGGATATCCACACATTCTTGCCATCTCTGTTGTTGCATAGCTGTCGTCAGTGATGTGAGCGAAATAAATGCGAGACCATTTCGTCGGCTTTCCCCACGTGTTTTGCACAAATTTCGTCGAATTTCTGCCCGATTTTTTTCCCGTTTGTCCACGGGTGCAACTTGAATCCATCTCCATTCGTGTTGCTACACCCTCCAACAACACACCGACGAAGTATGATGCCTCCAAAGTACGAGAATACAGTCGAAAAATCGACAAATATTGGAGCAGATTTTACTTGTTTACGTATGCTAATGCTAATGCTATGGCGGACTGGTTCACTCTGTGACGTCATGGGTCAAAGGTCACCGCTTTGACAGGCTCGTGGTAGGAACGCGTTTAAATCGCCAAATTTACCGTTTTAAAGTTCGGAGATCGGGGTTAAAACTATATAGTCGATTTCTTACAGTATCAAAATATATATTAACGTTTACATAGGTCCGGCGATAACATTCCCCTTTAAATGTCCAGTATCATAGGCAAATATGTGATAAAGATATTATTCAAGGAATATTGTGAGTGTTTATTTCTAGATTGTCATCCCAACAGCTGAGTATCAATGCTTGTTGACAGGTGTCATGCATTGTTCCTTCAGAATGATTTAAAATCATCAGTCGTTCTGTTCATTTCAAACCAACACTCCTGATCTTGAGAACAAAATGCCCAGTGCAGTCGTTAAAATTTTGTCTAGATGCAGTGCAAATTTCCATTGCATCTGTGATATCAGTTGGCATCATAACAGTGGCATAAATATCACAGATTAGTATGGATTACTATAGCAACTCCAGTGCATCATATTCCTGTTTTGATTGGTCAATTCAAATTTCCAAAAAGATGTACAAGATTTTCATTGGCCGGTGGGAAAAATGGAGAGAGCATTTAGCCAATCACAGAGTGTCTGTATTGATTAAATTACATGTAATTTACATAGTATGATAGTTTATCTTCATTTGTTCTAGGTGGACCGGTACCACTTCATGGTTGACCTGCTGTTGACCACTGGCCATCCTGTTCTACTGACCGGTCCATCTGGCGTGGGCAAGACCTCTCTAATAAAGGTTACAATATGACCTGTCTTCTCTCTATATGCCAATCTTTGTGAATTAGCTGACTTAGATATTATGCTGTTTTAGATTCTTATAAATCAATTGGTATACAGTGCAAATTTATCAACAATTTTACGATATTTTCCAATCATGCTGTTCGCATCTCTATTTAGAAAGTATTGATCAATTGGCAGTCAGTTTGTATTGTTTCACACTTTCATAACATACCTGAAGATAACTACATTTTACAGACTAAAGGATCCTAAAGCAGGGAATGAACTCAAGTTTTATACTTGTTCTACTTTGCACCAAGTATCTATTCTGTTTTTCCTTCGTGAATATTATCCTCCATTATCTGTATGCCTCTGTAGTACCAATAATTCTCACACTGTTGCTGTTTTCAGAATGTTGTCAGCAATAAACACAAGTTCACACGAGTCAGCATGTCACACGGGGTGTCATCACAGCAACTACAAGACAAACTGATTGCACACCTTCTAGATCCTCAGGGAGGGTACGGTGGGGGTGCTCCAGCCAGTGGTATAATGGAAAAACCAGACCTGACTTTTCTTATAGATGATTTGAGTACAGCCCCTTCTAGAGAAAGTGAGTTGGGAGAAGAGCTGTTCCATTATTACGGAGGGATATCAGATACTTTGCAGTTAACTCTTCATTTGGAGAAATTTGGAATATTTAATACAGAGTTCCCACAGGTTCTGGAAACCTGGGAATGTAGGTCATTTCCCCCCCCCCCTGTCATGTTCCCCCCCTGGACATATTCCCCCCCTGTCATATTCCCCCCCTTATATTTACTTGTCCATATAGCTATTGTGGGTTTAATATTTAATGTAATTCCATCAATAAATTATTTGATCTTTTCCAGCGCTAAGTATATAAATAAGGGTCAGAACACCCCGAGAAAGTGGGTGTGTATATGAACATCTCTTCACACCTTGGAAGAAGCGCATAAACACATGAAACAGCACTGTCACGAAGTGGTCCACGAGTTACGTAAACCTGCATAAAGATGCTTGGGGCCATCTTAAAAGTTCCATCCATGAACCACTTCTGACACCTGGCCAGGTGGCGGAGGGCTTCGTCGGTGGCAAAGATGAGTATCCTGGCTGGTGACTGGGGACCACTGTCATGACTCTGAAAAGGTCTTGGGTCCATGCCGCCTGTCGTTTTTCACTCATCTGGGAGATAAATCTCTTGGAGGGAAGCTGGCTCCTTTGGTCGGGTACCCTGCTTCTGTCGTCGGATGGTCCTCTTCAGGGCATCTGGTCGGCCGATACGGGCTCTGACTGGTTCAGTGGCATTTCCATCGCAGTTGCGAGGATGTGAGAGGTGCTCTCGGCGGTTGTCCGTGCCCTCTCACGAACTTGTATCCTGACTTTCTCGACTTGCACAGCGAAGTCTTCAGCGTCATGACTATGTGGAACTGTCACATGTACATCATCACGGGCCAAGGATGTCATCACTGCCCCTCTGCATGGTCTAGTCTTCCGCTGGGGGGATTCTTTTCACACCTACTGCCAATTGTTAGCAGGTTAACTACCCCCTCCCCAACCTGAGATGCAGTTTTGAAACCCTTGCATTTTGACTTATCTGAAGATTAAGGGATTACCTGCTCACACAGAAGATGGTTTAATCTCAAAATTCTAATCATAAACTCACCCGTACCAGTTAATCTCCAATCAATAGGAGGCTAATAAATATATAATAATTTAAGAAGCTTAATCTATCTACCTATCAATTATAATTGTGCCATTCAAATAATTCTGTTACTTTTATTGGTTGGTAAAATTTGTGCCTATCTAAGACTATTTAAAGATATATCTGTGAAGAAAATAACAGTTTATGATAAATAAAAATTGGCATTATTTTACTGGAAGGAAAAATTACCTAAATATTTAACCCACAACAGCTATATGGACAAGTAAATATAAGGGGGGGAATATGACAGGGGGGGAATATGTCCAGGGGGGAACATGACAGGGGGGGGGGGGGAATGGGACAGGGGGGGAACATGACAGGGGGGGACATGACTGTACTCCGGAAACCTGGAAAGCCCTGGAATTTTATATTACCAATTCCCAGACCTTGAAAGTACTTGAAATTCCATATTTCTTGTTTGTCAGTCCTGGACAGTCCTTGAATTTTAGACTTGATAAAATTCCTTATTATGTTGTTGGTTACTTTATTTTTTGCCATTTGTGAACATTCGAGGTATTGATAATGCACAAAATCTCTATGTATGTCATGCTTGAAAGTCATGGGAAAATATTTTTCGAGAATGGTGGGTACCCTGAATACTGTTGATGCCACTTTCAGAAATTCTACTCAGAAAAACCCACAAATATATATTTAAGAAATCTTGTGGATGGGAACTTTAAACCTCATGGAGCATCACATGACTTCCAAGATATGAGCTAAAGATTGTTTTTCATGGAAGTAATTAACTAGAGGGGGGGCATGGGGCATATAGCGATCGCTTTGTCCGTCTGTCCGTCCGTCTGTCCATCTGTCCGTCCGAATTTTTGTCCGCGCAATATCTCGGTTACTATTTGATGGACAGGATTGAAACTTACATGGAATGTGGCCAGTGCCACGTAGATGAGCAGCGTTGAGTTTTTTTCCGAGTTCCGGTATAATTTTCAAGAGTTATGGCCCTTTTTCTGAAATCTCTGCGGATGGGACTTGTCCGGGCTGGATCTTGGTTAATATTGTATGGACAAGTATGAAATTTGTGTAATATGTGGTCAGTGCCCCACAGTTGGGCAGCGTAAAGTTTCTCCTCGTTTCGATTATATTTTCAAGAGTTATGGCCCTTTGTTCCTGAATTCTCCGTGAATTGGGACTTGTCCAGGCTGGATCTCGGTTAATATTGTATGGACTATTATGAAATTTGCAGAATATGTTGTCAGTGCTCTGTAGTTTTTCAAGAGTTATGGCCCTTTTTTCTTCAAATTTTTGTGAATTGAGACTTGTAGGGCTGGATCTCGGTTAATTTTGTATGGACAAGTATGAAGTTTGCATGATATGTGGTCAGTAGCCCATTGGTGTGCAGCATGAAGTTTCTCTGCTTTCGGTTATATTTTCAAGAGTTATGGCCCTTTGTTTATCCAACCTAAGTGAATGGGATATATTTATTTTTCCAGGCTGGATCTCAGTCCATAAACGATTTGGACCAGGAAAATGGCTATATTATATGTTATTCTACATTCCAAAGCAGACAACATAGGTCCTGAAGTATGAAATTGCCCCCAAAAGTGTGAATTGGGTGTAAAATTCAAAGTTCACTGATCGCTTCATAATTTCACCACAATATACTCCCAAGGAATGTAGGTATCATAACCAGGTTATATTTTCGGATTTGGCGAAAGCCCTGGCGACCATCTTGCATCCGAACATCGTATTATCACTTGTTGGTTGATACTTGGAATATGTATTATGTGAGGCATGGAAACAAAAGTGACTGAAACAGAATTTTTATAATTATCCAAATTAGGCCTCCACCAACCAATAAACAACAGAACAATGGCGGGGCAGTGTCGGATTAAAGCGGAAGGGGGGGTATACAATTGAGCAATCTCTGATTGCTTCCTTCCTGTGTTGGAATTCAAGACATTATTTTGCCTCTGCATTGATTCAATATGTTTTCATGTTTTGTCCCCAGACATCCAGCATCCTCTGGAGGTACTCCGTCAGATCTTGACACAAGGTGGGATTTACGACTGGGAGCGAAAGGTTTTCCTGGAAACTGAGACAGCTAATTTCCTTGCCCTTTCCTCGACACCTTCTGGGCCAGGTATTCAACCATGCATCACTTGTGATTCTGTATTATCTCCCGTTTTGGTAACTTTGCTCTCACATCTCAAGCTGAGGTGACCATGGGTTTAGAGTGCATTGACTGCTAGTGATTTGGCACCATACGCCAAGGATCACCGGATTCAACACACAAAGTAAATGAACTGTTAGAGCATGAGTACTTGAATTACTGTAATATTTTAAAGATTTACGCAACGCACAACAAAACTAGTATTGATATTAATATAGTTTATTTGGCAAATAAGGTGTTGCTTGTAACACCTGCCCATGTCACTGCTTGTGACACAGGCGAACAGGGGTGTTGCTTGTAACACCGAATGTCGCAGCAATGTGGTGTTGCTTGTAACACCGAGTGTAGCAGCAATGTGGTGTTGCTTGTAACACCGAGTGTCGCAGCAATGTGGTGTCGCTTGTAACACCGAGTGTGGCAGCAATGTGGTGTCGCTTGTAACACCGAGTGTGGCAGCAATGTGGTGTCGCTTGTAACACCGTATGTCGCAGCAAGGTGGTGTTGCTTGTAACACCGAATGTTGCAGCAATGTGGTGTTACTTGTAACACCATATGTCGCAGCAGCAATGTGGTGTTGCTTGTAACACCGCATATCGCAGCAAGGTGGTGTTGCTTGTAACACCGAATGTCGCAGCAATGCTTGTACCAGCGGTCCGTGCTACTGCTGTAGGTAGGACTAGCAATAGGATTGAAATAGAGGCTGCTGCTTTATGCTTAACTCTTTGCTACTTGCTGATAGTCTCGTTTGTCAGCCTTGTATGTTCGGATAAATGCATGCGAGAGGATTTTGTTATAGACAGTCTTTTTTTGAAGCAATATATTTGCATGTAGCTTGATTGAAACCCCGCTAAATATATATATTTTCAGAAAGCCCATACTTTAATTAATCTGTCCTTATCTGCCCATTTGTGTCTAAAATAAAACCAGACCAGGCGAGAAAATAAAATAAACAAAAAAAAAATCTCTGATTTCGACCACATTACCGTGAGTGTATGTCCCAGCCAAATGATAGTTTCCATAAAAAAATCTCTTCACGATTCGCCCAATTCAACCGGACGATCGTGCTAAAATACCAGTGCATCGTCCGTGTGGGTTTTAATCCGATATATAAATCCGAGAAACCCTTTATTTCCATTGTAAATCCAACAGTTGGCTCGCTAAAGTTTCAACGAAGCCATTTTCTTTGGCGATAAATTCAACCGGCACTGAAGACCGACACACAGACAAGCAGCCGGCCAATCGCTGCCATTGTCTCACACGTCTCAACTAATCGGCTTCGCGATACTAACAGAGCCCGGTCGAGGTCAATTTGGTCACGCTATCAAAGAATGATCACATCTCTATCCAATCAAATCCTTCGTTATCCAATCCTATCCAATCAAATCACTCATCACAGGTCGAAAGACCCGGAAATGACCTTTAAAATGAAACCAATATCTCTAACATTCTACCATGGGAAATAGGATTTCGATAGCGTTGAAAATGGTCAAAAAACGGCAAATTCTTCGCCGATTTTCTCAATTTTCACCACAAGGAAGGTACGTCTTCAATAAAATAAACTTGTTATACGTTTATTGCATGATTTACAATAAAATTTGAACGTATATTGTTGACTATTGCCTTGTCCAACGATGTGGACTACCGACGACCTCTCACTTGACAAACATTTTACTGTGCGGCGATTTTTTTGCGTGGTGGTGAATTGCAGCCGGTTTCGGCCGTTATGGGTATATATGATGCCGGCCGGTTTTGTTCGGTATAAGTACGAAAGGGTTAAAGTGTAAAATAGCGCTACATTTATCATGATTTGGAAAAGAAAGCCAAGCCATCTTGGCGTGATTCCCGCAGGAAAGTTCAACAAGTAAAGCCCGAGGTGATGTGACTGAGGGTGGAGGAGGGTTGTTCATTTACAAATCGCACGTCTGTGTGCATTGCATGCAGAGAGCCGACTGAAGAACGCAGTTAGCTAGGCGAGCTGAGCTGACCGCGTGGTGATCTATGATTGGCTGGCCAAATGGTGTGACGATTTAATTGATTCCCTTGTCACGCGCAGACATGCATATCACGTGTTGCCCAAAATGTACTCAATGCCATGTCATTGAGTCCCAATTTATGAAGTTTCAATGTTCTAACGGTTCTTTCACAATTTATCCTTCATTTCCAGGATCTGGATTGGGTAGTGCCTGTCACGTGATGTCCTCCCGACTGACTCGACTGTTTGTGACCTTGACCTATTTCAGCCTGTGTCAAGAGAGTATCTTGTCAATCGTAATCAAACCCATTCGTCAGTGGTTGGAAGAGTTTGCTACAGTAAGAGCTGTTTAATATCAACCAAATCATTCTCATGTTATATTAGTCTGAATAAGACAATTTTCAAGCTTTACAGGCACTACCGCAAATTATTTGAAAAAAATAGTAAATTGTTGAAGGCTGACTCCTCAAGTAAAGTCAAAGAACATTATTGATTTCATGTAAATTGTACGAAACTTCTGCATCGGTGTGCCAGAAAAGATGAATATATTTGATGTGTGCAAATAGAAAAGAATACATGGCACTCATTCGCAACTTCTCAGGGATCTCCGGTTTGAGATGTCCCTCGAAGGCCATTGACGCCTTATTGGACTAGAGCGTGGCCATGTGACGTATGACTAGACCATGTGACCACAACAGCATAGATATGGCCACTGGACCCCTCTATGTTGAGGAAGCAGGATTTCAGCCTCATTCACGGAAGCATGTGGAAAATCGTACTTTTACCATAGCCAGTGGGTAATACCGTGATAGTGTCTTCGCCACGATACAAACATTCGAGTTTTTCTATTTGTTTTTCTTTCAAGTCAAATGGGACGCCAATGGCTCTCTTTGCCAAGAGGGGTGCTGTTTCGAATGTAATGGGCTGGGGTGAAGATGCCATTGCTCCAAGAACACAAAACAACTGACACAAACTAAACTGAGCAACTTTACATTTCCCACCACATGTGTTTCGGTCTGTCAGGGAACTGTCAGTGACGTCACGGGAATTATATCTTGCCAATACGTGGCGCGTGTACCATTTAAACTGATAGTTTTCTATTGAAACGTGCTTCGAATGAAAAGAATAAACAGTTTTTACTCCTCGGCCCTACGGGAATTGTTGTGGCCCCAGGGATGTGTCTGTCCGTCTGTCCGAGCCGTAGCGCGATAACTATTGCAAGGAAGTTCATGAAATTTACAGGTTATGATCCTTTTATTTTTTACTTGTGCCTTTGAGACTTTCAGGTCAAACCGATCATTATTTATTTTTTTTACAATTTTTTTTATTTTTCTACCATTTTCCAGGCTTCTAAAAAGGGATCTTCAAGTATGCATACATTAGCCCTACTTTTATACTGCTTTACATACTCTTACTGACATGTAGCCTATCGAGAGCTCCATAGTAAAGTTGTATGTCTGCCATTGGTTCATTCGGTGTAGGGCAGAACTGGCCATTGGTTTGGTCTAAAGTATATAATCATTTGCATATTCAGTACTATGGTATTGCAAGTGAATCATTCATATAGGATGTATGAACACAACTTAGATCTAATGCAGGTCCAGCATGAACTATATACCCTTCGGAGCTTCTTAATTATTACAGTGACAGTCAACATCCACACTAAAAACAGCAACATGGCATCAAGTCCTGATATTTGATTTTTGTGCATTTGGCTAGAAAGTGCTTTGTCCGAACCATGAAACATCCGCCCAGAACACCGTGTCAGATATACAGTAAATTACCCAGGATAAAAGACTTGCGGCCTCGATACGAGATTGCCATAATGGTCGTATCCCTACGCTGTTGAGAAAATAATCCGACATTGAAACTGTGAAAATCGACTTATTATTTCGTCTGAAATTTCACATAATGAATTTGAACGATAATAAATGCCTATTTTATCGGAAAAGGGCAACTTGTACTTTGTCTTGTGACAGAATTGTAGGAACCTGTGAGATCTGTCAAAACCGAAAGTAGTCTCCACATGTTCGTGGTTGCATCAATGACTGGCTTGGATTTTCAGTTGTGTCTCGCATAACAAGTCCTCTAAAACATACTTCAGGAAAGATAGCGATATGGCTTTCAAATATGAAACGACAAAATGGCGCCTGGTGGGAGAGGACGGCTTTGAGTGAGCTCGGAGATTCCTGGTCTAAATGTGATAGAAAACGACCTATTAATGTGAAATTGTGTGTAATTTCCATGTGAGATCTCCGTACTATCGTGTATAGGTAAACGTGGGTGTTTTTGTCCTGTGATGGACGTGATATTCTCGGATATTTGTGCCCAGGCTTTTGTGCAGAAACGTGCAAGTTTGCTGGCCATTTTGGACAGGTGACAGTGAAAATTTACCTTGTGGGTCAATAAGTTTTTCTTTGTGAATGGAAAGCTCTGTTCGTGAAAAAAGGAGACGTGGATCTAGTACTTCGACCACTTCATCTACAAGCAGGACGCCGAAAAAACAACGACAGGCAAGTGAATTATCAGTATCATTCGACTCTGAACTTAGTGACTCATTTGATCAGGGGCTTGGTGTGTCCTCATTTGACGAAAATATGGCAGGGACCGACCTGACTGTACAACTTATACATGCTCTGAAAGACCCCTCAGTAACCCAAGCTTTGTCCGACATTCTAATAGAGTCGGTTTCTCGATCAGTTGAAAAAAAATTCAACGATCGATTTGTGGAATTGGAAAATTCAATCAGTGAGCTTCGATCTATTGTGACTGAGAAAGATGAAATAATCACAGACCTTCGTAAAGAACTAAACGAAAATAACCAATACTCCAGACGTAACTCTGTGAGAATTGACGGGGTTCCCGAGGAGTTATCCGAGAGCACGGATGAAAAAGTATTGAATATCGCCAAAACAATTAAATGTTCAATAACTATTGGAGATATAGACCGATCCCATCGCGTCGGAAAATCCTCTCCGCGTACAATCGTCTGCAAGTTTGCCACATACAGGGCCAGAAATTCCTTTATCACCAAACGAAAGTTACTGAAAGATACCCAGCCTGAAAATGCCTCACCTGTGTATATCAATGAACATTTGACCCCTCAGCGAGCAAATTTGGCCGCCAAGGCCCGTGATTTAAAACGGGAGAAGAAAATAAAGGACACTTGGACTAGAGACGGTACAATTATTGTGAGACATCTCGATGACAACTACCAGTCTAAGAACCGAATCGGACTTATTTGACCTGCAAAAGTCTCTTCGACTTGTAGTTGTCTTGAAAGCTGGCACTGCTATGGGCTCATTTGAGTAATGAAAGCCTGTACCCATAAAATTAAACTGTATATGAAATGAACATCTCTACTTCGATTTGAATGAACAGTTTGGACAATTATCTTGATATTACGGTTTTCTAACACTGTCCAACAGTCTACTATGCACAATTTTAATTTACAGTATATTTCAATCTACTTACTCAGAATCTACAAATATACCGGCTAAAATAAGTCTAAGCACCGAGTCTGACATATCTGACCTGCAAAAGTCGCTTCGAACTGGCACTCCTATGGGCTCATTTGAGTAAGGAAGCCTATATCCATAAAATTATATTGTCTATGAAATGATAATTTCTACTTTCATTTGAACTGTCAGTTTGAACAATTGTCTTTCATATTACAGTTTCTTAACACTGTCCAAAAGTCTACTATGCACAACTTTAATTTACAGTATATTTCAATCGCCTTACTCAGAATCTAAAAATATACCGGGTAAAGTAACTGGCCTGACGATGAAATGGACGTGCTTAGCACGAAATGAACATACCCACTATGAAATGAACAATTTGCTATTGCATCTCAAGTATTTGCCGCCAAATTAATACTTCTGCTCCAACCAGGGTCTACCCGGGCTTTCACACTCAAAAGTTCCTTTGAGACTTGTTTGCTCTCCCAAATGTTTATTTTACTTAGCTTATTATTTATTAGTTTATGCTATGTAGCTTTAATAAGTTCCACTTCACACATTCATTGCTATATCTTCTATTCAATTACAATTGTCCAGTACTGTTTATCTATTCGAGAATTACGTCTTTTGCGTGCTCATGATCCTGCAAGATGTCTTGCCGCACTCCAGTTTGATTGGCTCGTGAGAGATAATGGGTAATAGTCTCGACTTTTATCGTGCGGCAATTGGACTGTTTGGTCGCTGTTTTTCTTCAACCGCCTTTTTCTATTTAAAAATTTTGAACTTCGCGAAACTTTTCGGATTCGGTGGTACGTGTTTTCGGACATTAATTATGATACTTTCGGCCCTTATGAAAGCAAATGTCACTAATTTTTGGATATTTTCTATCTTGTTGATACTTTCCGGTGATATAGAGTCAAACCCAGGTCCAGAAAATGATCATAAAATGTCAATTGTGCACAACAACGTTTGTGGACTTATCGAAAAACTTCACTTGGTTGAAGCTAATCTTAGCAAATTTGATATTGTAACCATTACCGAAAGTCACTTGACTCCACTTGTAGAGACGAGTAAGATAGTGCTCCCGGGTTTTCAGGAGCCTTATCGCAAAGACCGTAATCATGCATGGGGTGGGGTATGTGTTTATGTTTCACAAAACATTATGAGCAAGCGTAAACTTGAATACGAAAGTAGTGATTTAGAAATCATCTGGATAGAGCTTCAAGATAGCCCCAAAACTCTATTGTGTACTATTTATCGACCTCCAAATACACCAGTCGATAAATGGCAATTGATTTCCGATAATATTTCCAATGTTCGTGATTCTAATCCCAATACCAATATTATAGTTATGGGTGATCTGAACGACGATCTATTAAACACTAATAAATTCCACCTACGCGACATAATTAACTCCCTTGGTTTTACTCCGGTAATAACAGAACCAACCCGTCCAGTCTCAAATTCTCTCCTTGATCCCATTATCTGTAATATGCAACAACTTGTCTGCGATAGTGGCGTCTTGGTACCCTTTTGTAGTGACCACTCTCCAGTTTTCATTCTTTTAAACTCTTGTATCCCTATAAGGCCGTGCTCTTTCAAGCGTTTAATTTGGAACTACGACAAGGCTGATTGGGATAAATTTCGAGATATCCTTGCAAATGCAAACTTGGACGACCTACTAGATGAGAGTGATGTAGATACCTGGTGCCAACGTATTACATCTACCATTATTAAGGCATCAAAAGAATCCATTCCTAACAAATATGTATATATTCACCCGAATGACAAATCTTGGATAACAAGTAAAATTAAACATGAAATGAGAATCCGTGACAAACTCTTTAAGCAATCAAGGGTCTCCAAAATGGAAAACAATGTTGTGCTTTTCAAGCGACAAAGAAATTACGTAAATTCACTCGTTCGTTCCGCGAAAGAAGATAATAAGACAAAAACAGCAAAATTGAGATTGGTAGGGTTGGTTCTAAGGATTGGTGGAAGTTGAGCAAATCGTTTTTGAAGGACGGCAATGTCAACTTCAGCGAAATTCCACCGCTTGAGAGAAATGATGGTTCTTTTGCACATGGGAGTGCGGAAAAGCTGAAATTTTAAATTCATTTTTTACAAGTATTGCTAGTATTGATGATTCGAATGTTCAATTGCCTCCTTTATCCATGTACACTGCTAATTCTTTAGACTCATTTATTATTACCCCTACTGATGTATTTGATATATTGTCTAACCTGAACACTACCAAAGCTATAGGACCAGATAAAATTAGCCCGAAATGCTTGTTCGAATCAAGAAATGTATTGTCACCAATACTTGCCCGTTTTTTTAACCAATCGTTGAAAAGCTCTAAATTTCCGACCGATTGGAAACTTGCAAATGTTACACCGCTATATAAAAAAGGTGAGCGTCACACATCTAGCAATTATCGTCCAATATCACTTTTAAGCTGTCTTAGCAAAGTGATGGAAAGAGTAGTATTTAAATATATATATAATTACTTAAGGCATGATATAACTCCATGCCAATCCGGTTTCCTCCCTTCACAATCTACCGTTACTCAACTGCTAGATATTTATTTCGATTTGACCAAAGCACTTGATGAGCAGAAGGAAGTGCTTTTCTTATTTTTCGATATATCTAAAGCCTTCGACAGAGTTTGGCATAAAGGCCTCATTCACAAATTAAAACAATTTGGCATTTGCGGTAGTCTTTTGACCTGGTTTGAAAGTTACCTTATGAGCCGTTGCCAGCGTGTCGTCATTCAAGGCAAGGAATCTACAATTTTACACCTCCATGCGGGCGTACCACAAGGTTCAGTTCTTGGTCCCCTTTTATTTCTCTTACGGTAATTTCCCTATTAATTCACCTTCCAAATTTAATTCGAAAACGGCCGATTTTTCCGCTGTCGTGATTTTGTCCATCCTAATAAAACGAACAAGGGAGCATTTTCAATATCCGTGAAACAATAAATTCGAACACTCCCGTTTTCGCCACGGAGTTCGTGCCGATGAAAGTAAAGTGAATATGTTACTAGAATCTCGTATAGTATATCGGCGTATGGTATGCTATTATTTGTAAGCGCAGAGAAACAACAGGGAATGGTACAATATAATCAGACTGAATTACTATTACTTACAGTCTATAAGGAAAAAAATTGATTCAATTAACTCCGCAGTCCTGTAATTTTATCCTAAGTTGATCGCGTTTCGCCGCAGTCGGGAAAAATATATACCACCGCACGTGGTCTAGTGTCTGCACACGGCCCGCTATTGAACCATTCTACAGTTTCCAGCGTTCGAAAATCAAATATCTTTCTTTAAACCAGCATTCCTTTATTTGAAAAACACGGTGAATATTTTCCGAGAAGGCAGAACTGCGTGCGAATGAATTATGTTTGAACGGAACATAAAAATCACCGACAACGGTGGTCGACGTGACACTGTCTTAGGGAATTTTCATGGCGCTCCTTTTCTGTTCAAGTCTTTACGGTGGTTCATCGTCCCTCATTAATTCATGGCCAGAATGAAAAGTCGGTCAGATAACGAAAGTTTCAACCACTTCTCCGCAAACTTTTAACCAAATTACTGAGCTGGTGTAACTTGACTACAATTGTTTTAGAAACGACACTAAAGTCAAAACGCACATGTCGTGCTTTTAGGCGTATCACCTCTTTGCACTGGAATGGGACAAGCCGTTTCAACTCTTGACCTTGCAAATTCCCGCCAAGTTTGTTTACGTTAAACTTTAGTATGATGATTTCATTGGCTGAGAACTGTAAGCGGGTCGCAAATTACCTTTTCTGGGGCGAGCACATGATCTTATTGTGTCACTCAAAATAGACTCGTCCATGCCAGACTGGACATGGTTCCACGTGCACAGTCAAAATATAATTAGGTGAGGGATCCCAGATATTACATCAGACCACGTGCAGTCTGTAAATAGACTTTTCCCAGGTCTGTTTTTCGTCGGCATTATTCTCTGTCATTATTTCCTGTACATTTTCGGCCTGCTCGGATTTTCGCTGCTTGATAAACTAAACACAAAATTACTTTGGCGACTAAACACTTCATGTAACAAAAATTCAAACTCTGTTTTGTTCAAATATAGTTATCATAAAGACTTACTCTTTCCGGTTTTGTTAAATATTTTATTGTGAATGAAAATATTTCTTATGAATACCCACGAACATAACAAAATTCCAGCAATCAAAAATTCTTTGGAATTACACCGCGCATTTTCACACTAAGAATCAAAACATCGCTATCGCCATTCCATTACTCTATATGCTAAACAAATTTGAGAAACATTTAAATGGCATTAGGTAAAGTTTCTGAGATGAGAACTTACTAGTAGCTAATTAATATTCAGAACGATATCATACTTCGACCTATACTTTTTAGTAAACTGTTACAGTACTGGTACCGTAATAGATATTCTCATACATGTACTTGAAACAAACAAATCGAAACGTGTATTGCCGACTGACACTCGGTTCTCTTGTACAATCCGCCGTTAATTCTACATTAATTTCGTGTCATAGGTCCGGGATATTTATTCAAGTCCTGGATGGTGTGTGTAAAATCATGCACAGTGAAGACCAAAAAAAGTCTATGACAGTCCGCTAATCTGTCTAAAACTCTGTGATACAATCCTACACAAATTTGCCGTTGGTTCATTTTCAGGGTTCACAACAACAACGTCGACATACCAAACGACTCGAACATGGAATACTCTAATATGTGTATAGTTTTATATTTCCAGAATATTCATTCAATTCCATGTCAGTTAGGTTTCATAATATAGATCATAGCTAATACTGAACAAAAAGGAAGGAATACGTTCAATGTTTTGGCCTACTTTTACGATGTTATTATGGACGCGAATTTACGGGCGTCACCTCAAAAATTTGCATGATCGTGCTGAACTTGTCACTCGATAAATATGCTTGACTTCCTCGAATAAAATTAGACGCCTTTATCAGGGTAGAGGAGATTTTCTGACATCATACACTGCATTTTATGGAAACTATGATGAGATCTCAAAGTTAATACACGGTAATAAATACGATCACTACGACCACGGCGAAGCGGTCCGCCATTTTGGATTCTCTGTGAAAGTCGGCGCGACATTTAATTCGAACACTCGCGTTTTTCTAGAATTCGCTCAACAAATAATTCGAAAGTAGCCAATTTTTGGAGTGGTGAGTTTCATCACTACATCGCGAATTAATAGGGAAATTACCGTATTTATAAACGACTTACCTGCTAACATCGTTAATAATATACGCCTTTTCGCAGATGACACGTGTTTATATATTATTTCCGATGACTTGTATTCACAGCTTGATTTTATCAATCGGGACTTGGGAAAAATTACCGAATGGGCAAAAACATGGCTGGTGGACTTCAACTCATCTAAAACTGTTTCACTCCTAGCATCACTGCGGCAGTTACCGTCCTCCATTGTATTATCTTTTCAAAATTCAATCCTTCTAGAATCAGCGAACCATAAGCACCTTGGTGTCATATTGAACAATAAGGCCAACTGGAATGACCATATTGAAGATCTTGTGTATAAAGCTCAGAAAAAACTGTCAATATTTAAGGGTTTAAAATATATACTAAATCGAAAATGTCTGGAAATCATGTACAAAAGTTTTCTAAGGCCGAGTTTGGAATATGCCGACGTCGTTTGGGACAATCTTACTCAAACATCTGCTATTAGACTTGAAAATATACAAAAAGACGCACTTCGAACTATAACCGTAATAACATGTAGTGCTAGTACCGAATCATTATATGAGGAAGCTGTCAATGAGACGAAAGGAGCACAGACTGGAAATGTTTTATCGAGTTGTAAATGGGATGACACCAGTTTCTCTGTTCGACCATCTTCCTGTTATGGCAAATGAACGAAACCCCTATAATATTCGTAATGCAGATGTATTTACCCCATATAGGTGCCGAACTCAGTTATTTCAGAGATCCTTTTTCCCGACCACTCTTCGTGATTGGAATTTACTGCCCACCCCAATAACAAGCTCCCCAACATTAGCGATATTTAAAAGTAGATTGCAAAACATGACACGCATACCCCACCCTCCGCCTTGGTATTACGTTTGTTCTCGAAAAGAAAACATTATCTTATGTCGCCTGCGAAATGGTTGTAGCAATTTAAAAACTCACTTGTTCGATAACTTCCTGTCCAATTCCGCTCTATGCAATTGTAGAAATGCAGACGAAACCATTGAACATTTCTTTTTTCACTGTCCTTTATTCCGAGAGCAAAGAGTTTCACTTTTAAGTGACCTCGAAATTTTTTACCTGTTTTCGCGCGTGCCACCCGCTTTATTTCTGCTGCTAGGCGACCCCGAGCAAAATATCGAAACAAATACTAGTATACTCTGTGCATTAGGAAAATTTGTTGCTTCCTCTAAACGGTTTGCCTGATTTATTTGTGCTATATCATCATCACTTCAAATCCTATTTCTTTTGCGGCCAGCCAGACTTGATGACTTGCGCAGAGCACGCAGATGTTTTTCTCAACCATAGTTTCTGGACATTAATTAATTTCAATCTTTTTGATAAATTTTCTATTTTGATATTCACGTTAAACGCCATTACCTTATTTATATGTAAATAATCTGCTTTTTTTTTTATATTGCAATCTTTGTTTGTACGAATATACTGTGTACTGGGGAGACGTCCTGATAAGCATATGCTTATTTCGCTCCCTGTTGCCTTTGAGCAAATAAAGTTACTAAACCAAATATGAAACTTTGTTTCTCAAAATCCGCCGCATGCTTCGAAATGTGACCGCATGTAATTCTTTTATTGGTAGAAATCAAGCCATGGTAGCAGCAACAACAACAACAACAGTATTTTTGTGCATTCTGTTGGAACTGCAAACATCTACTTACGGCTTTTAGCAACCTGTTACCTACTCTAATATTATTTGGAGCTGATATCCCTTATTGTTATCTTTTACCGGCGGGTAAGGAGTACTTTTGTTGAGATTTTGCAAAAGAAAATGTCCCTCCGCGAAGTTAGCGCATGGGTATGACAGGGGAGGTAATTAGGGTTTTTACCCCTCGGCCAAAATTTGGCCGAAGGGTATTGTCGTCGTCATGTACGTCCGTCCGTCTGTCCATCTGTCTGTCTGTCCGTCACACCTTTCTCGTTACCAAGATATCTTTAGAACGACTTACCCTAGGCACACCAAACTTGCAGTGCACATCCGTATGCTTGTGACCCAGAACCCTATTGAATCTGGACCTGATTGGTTGCAAACTTTGGTGGCCATCTTTGATTTATGCGAAACCATCACAGCTTTCTTGTTACCAAGATGACTTTGTTTTTGGGAAAATTCTGTTTATTTTTAGAAATATAGTTCCCATACCAACTAGTTTATGAGGGCTTTATTTTGAAATTATTGCAGGTCAAGAAATCATGATTACTGAATATTCAGTAAAAATGTTCTATGCTATTCATACTCATTAAAACAAATCACTTTACCCATAAGTTTCTGAGCTAATGTTACTGGTTGCTATGGTAACCATATTTTTGAAATTATTGGTAACCATGTGATCAAAGTGATCTCCAGTATCCTGTAAACAAAATGTTACAGAAATGCAAAAGAATCAGAAGCCCATGTATCTTAAAAAATAAAGTATAACATTTATCTCTCTATCTAATTATCTCTAGCTCCACTGCATATCATCAAAGCTCATTTGCATACCAGATTACCAGACCCAAATTTTTATTTCTAGTGCAATATCTCCGCAGCCAGTGAGACTATTTTCATGAAATATATTTTTAAATTTTCTGAAAAAATATGGCATCAAACAAATCTCTTCTACAGAAGTTTTAATTTTCCATTTGGGTTCCTCTTTAATCAGTAGAATGGTTTTAATACGTGTCCTTCACCTAAATTGTACGAACTGCCAGTTGTTTTTACTAGCTCGGTTCATCTCAAGATTGGGCAGTGATTTATACACAATCAAACTCAGATCCTACTGTGAAAGGGACATCAGTGTGTTACAGCTTAAATCTAATAGATACAGTGGAAGCTGACGGTGTAAATCACGCCTTTTATATTTGTTTGTACTGGACTGTTACCTGTGAAATTAAATCCATCGAAATTGCTTTGAAGGTAAAACTTCGAAACTTTGCAAACAGTAAAGCATCTACAGTATAGCTTATAATCAGTTAATAGTACATGTAATTTTATTTTCTGTAAACACAGGAGCTGCTCACATTACAGTTCAAGGCTACTAACCTGGATAAGAAGGATTTCTTTGGCAAGTCGGACCCTTTCCTGGTTTTCTCACGGGCCAATGAAGATGGCAGGTGTGTTATTTATATATGTGTGTTCATGCTAAACTTGAAGTATCGGAACGGATATATATGTTCATGGTCACCTGTGGCAGACGTCTCTTCGTTACTGATATTCTTGACTTAATTGGACCACATGAACCTTATTTACCTCCATTTTAGAGAGGTAGACTAAGTTTTCTTTAACCTGGTAAAACTAATGTTTCAGATCATCACATCTTGGCCTTTAATAAAGGTGAAATGCAAAGGTTTTCATATTTTCCTTTTTATATTCTTCATGGGCAATTCAATGATTGAAATATCAGCCTATCTACTTCATTTGATTTTATTTGACATATTTTGTCTCCTGGAAGCTTTTGAAAAGTGCTACGGAGTTGGTATCTCAAGGCTGACCTATTTCAGAAATGAAAACAGCTTATCTGCCCTTGTTTGCGCTGGATTGTGATGTCACATCAGACCATCTGGTCGGTCGTCAATACTTGTAACGTTCATTCTCTGCGTGGCTGGTCTCACATGACGTCACAATCAAGGAAAGATAAGCGATGACGTTTTGTAATTCTGAATTCAGCTGGGATTAGGGGTGCCAACTTTTAAAAAGATTCCAGCCCACAAGATAATTCAAATTAATCCAAGTGAAGTAGATAATATACTGGTATTTCTATCATTAATTATTCAATCTATATTAAATGTAAAATGGAGAATTTAAAAACCTTTGCATTTCACCTTTAAAAGCTCTACCAGCATGACCAGCACACTTCGCTTGAAAACGACAAGTTAATATTGTTTTCTGCAAAAAATGACATAAAAGTGGATCTTTTAAACACTATATCCGATGCAGTGAAAAACTTACAGAAGCCGTGACCTCTGATCTCAGAGTCTCATTACGAACTTGTATCGTATCGACTCATCATTTATGTGGGATGTCCTACTGTAACTTGCACAACAATTGGGATGACAGCCTCTTTTATGACGTCAACAAAGACATTACGTTGTAGCTGTGTGACATTGTTGGTGTTACAATTATGGTAATGTCATCTAGAACATTCGCTACATTTTTGCTCTCTACAATTGACCATAATCAGACTGTAACATACTGGAGCAACAGGTTACGGCCTTCGACATATTTTTGAAACAGGCAAGTTTGTTCTTTTAAAACTTTGACCGTTCCCAAAAAGAGTAAACCGTTCTAAAATGTCAAAATATACCCTCAAACAACAATTTAGCATAAGTGTCTGGACCACTTGATAGGACCTTCATCTAGCATATAAACTTGACCAAAAACAACTTATATCATCCCATTTTTAGCCAGAAATTGAGAGCAGTGCCAGGTCTCCAGTTGAAATCTGAATGGGATTAGGGAGCTTCTTGAAATTGAGGCATGCTAGGAACTGGCATAAGGCATTTCAAATAGAGGGGCATGGTGCGCCAAGTTGGAACTCCAACGAACTCCATGGCATACTTTTTCGAACTAGGCAGACAAAGAATGGCTTAAGCAATGGCATATATGCCATTCCAATTGGAACTCTAATCCATCAAGATCAAAACACTACAGTATCCCATTTGGATAACTGACATATATGCCATTCTTATCAAGGAACTCATGCCCTAATTTCAAGAAGCTCCTTTATTTACAACATTCATACGGTGGAAAATATGTTGCATTTTCTGCAGAAAAAATTCACGGGTGTTTAAGGCCACTGTTAATTAATTGTTTGTTTCTCGTAACCTTGTAAAAATACACATGCTGAGTGCGATAACTATTAATTATCAATTATTAACTTGCAAAGAAATTGTATAGAAATATGAAGAAAATGAGCAAGTTTTACTCATGAAAATGTGAATCTCTCATGGATTTTAATTATTTGCCCTCAAAATATAGATGAGGGCTGGTTACGGGAAACGAACCATTAATTATCAGCGGTCTAAACTACCTTGATTGTGCATGTTCACAATCCATGTATATAATCATGATAATACCAGCAACTGAAATGAAACAATCTTGTTGCATTGATTTCAACATGTTCAAGAGCAATTATTTAATCAAATTTCTCTTTATGAATGTGTGTTGAAGGGTATTGTCGTTATCAGCATTGCCTGCCTGTCCGTCCGTCTACCCATCTTTCTTGTGGACATCTTAAGAAGGATTATAGTCAGGCATTGTAAATTTCTGTCACTTCTGCATCTGTTTTTTTCTTTTTTTCTTCCAGTCACACTGTGGTTCATAAAACGGAGGTGATCAAGAACACCCTTAACCCCACATGGAAGCCATTCACTATACTGGGTAGAACACTATGTAATGGCGATTATGACCGGTGAGTTGTACGTTATCATGGTTATGGCTTAAACCATGTAAACCATGTATGTCTTTCCTAAAAATTCAACTGTTTGAACAATTTCAGAACCTAAATTCCAGATCAGTCAGTAATCTGACATGAATGAATTCAGAACATAAAGGCCAGATCAGTCAGTAACCTGACATGCATGAATTCAGAACCTAAAGGCCAGATCAGTCAGTAACCTGACATGCATGAATTCAGAACCTAAAGGCCAGATCAGTCAGTAACCTGACATGCATGAAATCAGAACCTAATGGCCAGATCAGTCAGTAACCTGACATGTATGAATTCAGAACCCAAAGGCCAGATCAGTCAGTAAACTGACATGTATGAATTCAAAACCTAAAGGCCAGATCAGTCAGTAACCTGACATGTATGAATTCAGAACCCAAAGGCCAGATCAGTCAGTAAACGGACATGTATGAATTCAGAACCTAAAGGCCAGATCAGTCAGTGAACTGACATGTATGAATTCAGAACCTAAAGGCCAGATCAGTCAGTAAACTGACATGTATGAATTCAGAACCTAAAGGCCAGATCAGTCAGTAACCTGACATGTATGAATTCAGAACCTAAAGGCCAGATCAGTCAGTAAACTGACATGTATGAATTCAGAACCTAAAGGCCAGATCAGTCCGTAACCTGACATGTATGAATTCAGCACCTAAAGGCCAGATCAGTCAGTAAACTGACATGTATGAATTCAGAACCTTAAGGCCAGATCAGTCAGTAAACTGGCATGTATGAATTCAGAACCTAAAGGTCAGATCAGTCAGTAAACCGACATGTATGAATTCAGAACCTAATGGCCAGATCAGTCAGTAAACCGACATGTATGAATTCAGAACCCAAAGGCCAGATCAGTCCGTAAACCGACATGTATGAATTCAGAACCCAAATGCCAGATCAGTCAAACTGACATGTATGAATTCAGAACCTAAAGGCCAGATCAGTCAGTAACCAGACATGTATGAATTCAGAACCCAAAGGCCAGATCAGTCAGTAACCTGACATGTATGAATTCAGAAACCAAAGGCCAGATCAGTCAGTAACCTGACATGTATGAATTCAGAACCTAAAGGCCAGATCAGTCGGTAACCTGACATGTATGAATTCAGAACCTAAAGGCCAGATCAGTCAGTAACCTGACATATATGAATTCAGAACCTAAAGGCCAGGTCAGTCAGTAACCTGACATGTATGAATTCAGAACCTTCAGGCCAGATCAGTCAGTAACCTGACATGTATGAATTCAGAACCCAAATGCCAGATCAGTCAGTAAACTGACATGTATGAATTCAGAACCTAAAGGCCAGATCAGTCAGTAACCGGACATGTATGAATTCAGAACCCAAAGTCCAAATCAGTCAGTAACCTGACATGTATGAATTCAGAAACCAAAGGCCAGATCAGTCAGTAACCTGACATGTATGAATTCAGAACCTAAAGGCCAGATCAGACGGTAACCTGACATGTATGAATTCAGAACCTAAAGGCCAGATCAGTCAGTAACCTGACATATATGAATTCAGAACCTAAAGGCCAGATCAGTCAGTAAACTGACATGTATGAATTCAGAACGTAAAGGCCAGATCAGTCAGTAAACTGACATGTATGAATTCAGAACTTAAAGGCCAGGTCAGTCGGTAACCTGACATGTATGAATTCAGAACCTAAAGGCCAGATCAGTCAATAAACTGACATGTATGAATTCAGAACCTAAAGGCCAGATCAGTCGATAACCTGACATGTATGAATTCAGAACCTAAAGGCCAGATCAGTCAGTTAACTGACATGTATGAATTCAGAACCTAAAGGCCAGATCAGTCCGTAAACTGACATGTATGAATTCAGAACCTAAAGGACAGATCAGTCATTAATCTGACATGTATGAATTCAGAACCTAAAGGCCAGATCAGTCAGTAACCTGACATATATGAATTCAGAACCTAAAGGCCAGATCAGTCGGTAACCTGACATGTATGAATTCAGAACCTAAAGGCCAGATCAGTCAGTAAACTGACATGTATGAATTCAGAACCCAAAGGCCAGATCAGTCGGTAACCTGACATATATGAATTCAGAACCTAAAGGCCAGATCAGTCAGTAAACTGACATGTATGAATTCAAAACCTAAAGGCCAGATCAGTCTGTAAACTGAAATGTATGAATTCCGAACCCAAAGGCCAGATCAGTCAGTAAACTGACATGTATGAATTCAGAACCCAAAGGCCAGATCAGTCAGTAACCTGACATGTATGAATTCAGAACCTAAAGGCCAGATCTGTCAGTAACCTGACATGTATGAATTCAGAACCTAAAGGCCAGATCGGTCAGTAAACTGACATGTATTAATTCAGAACCCAAATGCCAGATCAGTCAGTAAACTGACATGTATGAATTCAGAACCCTAAGGCCAGATCAGTCAGTAACATGACATGTATGAATTCAGAGCCCAAAGGCCAGATCAGTCAGTAACATGACATGTATGAATTCAGAGGCCAGATCAGTCAGTAACATGACATGTATGAATTCAGAACCCAGAGGCCAGATCAGTCAGTAACCTGACATGTATGAATTCAGAACCCAAAGGCCAGATCAGTCAGTAAACTGACATGTATGAATTCAGAACCCAAAGGCCAGGTCAGTCAGTAACTTGACATGTATGAATTCAGAACCTAAAGGACAGATCAGTCATTAACCTGACATGTACGAATTCAGAACCTAAAGGCCAGATCAGTCAGTAACCTGACGTATATGAATTCAGAACCTAAAGGCCAGATCAGTCGGTAACCTGACATGTATGAATTTAGAACCTAAAGGCCAGATCAGTCAGTAAACTGACATGTATGAATTCAGAACCCAAAGGCCAGATCAGTCGGTAACCTGACATATATGAATTCAGAACCCAAAGGCCAGATCAGTCAGTAAACTGACATGTATGAATTCAAAACCTTAAGGCCAGATCAGTCAGTAAACTGACCTGTATGAATTCAGAACCCAAAGGCCAGATCAGTCAGTAACCTGACATGTATGAATTCAGAACCTAAAGGCCAGATCAGTCAGTAACCTGACATGTATGAATTCAGAACCTAAAGGCCAGATCAGTCAGTAAACTGACATGTATGAATTCAGAACCTAAAGTCCGGATCAGTCAGTAAACTGACATGTATGAATTCAGAACCTAAAGGCCAGGTCAGTCAGTAAACTGACATGTATGAATTCAGAACCTAAAGGCCAGATCAGTCAGTAAACTGACATGTATGAATTCAGAACCTAAAGGCCAGGTCAGTCAGTAAACTGACATGTATGAATTCCGAACCCAAAGGCCAGATCAGTCAGTAACCTGACACGTATGAATTCAGAACCTAAGGGCCAGATCAGTCAGTAACCTGACATGTATGAATTCAGAACCTAAAGTCCGGATCAGTCAGTAAACTGACATGTATGAATTCAGAACCTAAAGACCAGGTCAGTCAGTAAACTGACATGTATGAATTCAGAACCTAAAGGCCAGATCAGTCAGTAAACTGACATGTATGAATTCAGAACCTAAAGGCCAGGTCAGTCAGTAAACTGACATGTATGAATTCAGAACCTAAAGGCCAGATCAGTCAGTAAACTGACATGTATGAATTCAGAACCTA
>JAVTVY010000487.1:0-34949 GCA_036873755.1 Hanleya hanleyi
CGAGATTTATATGGCTAGGGTGATTGTTGTATTGCTGAAGTATTGCCGACTCGTCAGTATAACTCCACATTACTTTGCTATTTTTTCGGGAGAGTGATCATTGACGCTCCTTGGTATGGATTATGTGAGTGTTGAGGGAGTGATCACTCCCCTTAAAATGTGATATGCGTAAAAAGTTCGCCACAATCACTTACAGCAGTATTCACGTCCGCCCCCATAATTAACAACTGCTCTGTTATTCTCCGGTTGGGCTGTTTAGTGTGTGGTCGAAGGTAATTGTCTGCTGCCAGGTGTAGCCATGTCCGACCTGTGAAACACAGACAAGCAGGACATTAAAATAAAAGTACATATTTGCATTATATTATACCTCGGCAATACAGTTATCATTTCCTCAACGGGAATACTTTTGTTTAAAAGGAATGACTTGATCTTTAGCAATCTTCAAAACAACTACAATTTCATATTTTCACATTGTTTCTTATTGTAGCAAATTGATTATTTTATCTCCAAACTTTCAATTTACTTGTGGTACATTGACTTATTCACCTTCATAGTTAACTGTTTCCAAATTCTTTGGAAGGGAATTTTATAACGTTGCCAAGGGTCTTTTCATAGTAGACTGGTCTGGTAAGAGCCTCGACACATTCCCATTGACCTTCCATGGATGCGATGTGGAGAAGTGTATTTCCCGTATTGTCCATCCGATAGACCTGACCGCCCGCGACCATCAGTTGTCGTACGACATCGGACTGGTTTGTGATGACGGCCAGATGCAGAGGCGTTTGCCTCAAATAATTCATTAGGTTTACATATGGGTAATTGGGCGACTTGCTGATCATGTAGAAAGCAAATGGCTTAACAAGCTGTATGATGGCTATATGTAACTGTCTGTAAAAAATAAAGTTTTTTTTTTATCATCTGACGCTCGTTACCATAAAATATATATTAACCACATATACGTGGTACAAATGTTATCTTAGGATATGACCCAGTTTACTCGCGAGTATTTTAACATAATGCTATAAACTAATAATGCAAGAGTGATGACTCACTGTTCTTTACGGCCGTTCTTATTATGCCCGCTTTTATATGTATGTGTGGGTGTGAATGATTCATTGTGCGACTGATTGTTTGGGTGTTACGAAAGAAGCGTGCTCTGATTGATGGATATTTTTAGAATGTAGAAATACCTAAAATTTGATTGGTGTTTGTTTTTAGCAACATGAGAGCAGTACTCTGATTGGTGGACATGTTTGACCGTCGCACGCGTGCGATGCTCCAATAGTACACGCGCAGCTTAGTGGTCATCCGGGCGGATAGGGCAGGGTGTACTATAGAGCATCGCACGCGTGCGATGCTCCAATAGTACACGCGCAGCTTAGTGTACCCTATGGAGTACTGCACCCATGTTGCTAAAAACAAACACCAATCAAATTTTAGGTATTTCTACATTCTAAAAATATCCATCAATCAGAGCACGCTTCTTTCGTAACACCCAAACAATCAGTCGCACAATGAATCATTCACACCCACACATACATATAAAAGCGGGCATAATAAGAACGGCCGTAAAGAACAGTGAGTCATCAGTCTTGCATTATTAGTTTATAGCATTATGTTAAAATACTGGCGAGTAAACTGGGTCATATCCTAAAATAACATTTGTACCACGTATATGTGGTTAATATATATTTTATGGTAACGAGCGTTAGATGATAAAAAAAAAACTTTATTTTTTACAGACAGTTACATATAGCCATCATACAGCTTGTTAAGCCATTTGCTTTCTACATGATCAGCAAGTCGCCCAATTACCCATATGTAAACCTAATGAATTATTTGAGGCAAACGCCTCTGCATCTGGCCGTCATCACAAACCAGTCCGATGTCGTACGACAACTGATGGTCGCGGGCGGTCAGGTCTATCGGATGGACAATACGGGAAATACACTTCTCCACATCGCATCCATGGAAGGTCAATGGGAATGTGTCGAGGCTCTTACCAGACCAGTCTACTATGAAAAGACCCTTGGCAACGTTATAAAATTCCCTTCCAAAGAATTTGGAAACAGTTAACTATGAAGGTGAATAAGTCAATGTACCACAAGTAAATTGAAAGTTTGGAGATAAAATAATCAATTTGCTACAATAAGAAACAATGTGAAAATATGAAATTGTAGTTGTTTTGAAGATTGCTAAAGATCAAGTCATTCCTTTTAAACAAAAGTATTCCCGTTGAGGAAATGATAACTGTATTGCCGAGGTATAATATAATGCAAATATGTACTTTTATTTTAATGTCCTGCTTGTCTGTGTTTCACAGGTCGGACATGGCTACACCTGGCAGCAGACAATTACCTTCGACCACACACTAAACAGCCCAACCGGAGAATAACAGAGCAGTTGTTAATTATGGGGGCGGACGTGAATACTGCTGTAAGTGATTGTGGCGAACTTTTTACGCATATCACATTTTAAGGGGAGTGATCACTCCCTCAACACTCACATAATCCATACCAAGGAGCGTCAATGATCACTCTCCCGGAAAAATAGCAAAGTAATGTGGAGTTATACTGACGAGTCGGCAATACTTCGGCAATACAACAATCACCCTAGCCATATAAATCTCGGAGAGTGAGAAAAAAAAGTCTCGCAAATTCACAGACACAGGAGGCCGTATATGGCAACAGCTCTTGGATATTTATCAGTATAAACTGCAATAACATATTCAGTCAATCATTACGAGCTCTTTGAAAACTTACAATTCTGTATTGTGTATGTGAACCATAACTTTAAAGCGAGTGATATACATGTATTATCATAGCACGAAATATAATTGCTAAAAATCGTCTAACACTTAAATAACGCCACTTAATATTTCTAATCCGTTAATATCAATGAAAACAGGATAAAGGTCTGATACGTGTAGACCCACTGACCGGACAATAGGTTTCGCCCATCGGCTTGAGGTCACAAAAGGGAGTGCCCCTTAGAGTTAATTGATAATGGCACGTGCCATGTGGCGCGCGCGCTCGACGCCGGGATGGCAGAGAATGAATATGTGTTAATGTGTATGGAATTTATCAATGTTCTCTCACAAAGCTTCAACACATTTTAAGCCCGGCCTTTAGATAAAAGAGTTCCCCTAAAGTCAAGTGAGAAGGCCCATTGGCAAAGGACACTGTATATTTTAACTTACTCACTGTATACTCACAGTAACTCAATTTACACAGAGTTACTCAGTATATACACATTTACTCAGTAATATATTTAGACAATAGAAGAGCTGCGCTCTGATTGGTTGCTATTCATTCACACGCACATTGATTCAATCTGTCATTTAGACAATAGAAGAGATGCGCTCTGATTGGTGGATATATTTAGCCAATAGAAGAGCTGCGCTCTGATTGGTGGCTATTCATTCACACGCACATTGATTCAATCTGTCATTTAGACAATCACTGAATGGGTCATCCACAGTTACTCACTGTAAACTCACAGTTACTCATTTACTCACAGTTGCTCAATATCTACTCACAGTTACTCAATATCTACTCACAGTTACTCACTGTATACTCACAGTTACTCATTTACTCACAGTTACTCAATTACTCAATATCTACTCACAGTTACTCACTGTATACTCAGTGACTCATTTACTCACATTTACTCAGTATATACTCAGTGACTCAGTCTATACACACAGTTACTCAATATCTACTCACAGTTACTCACTATATACTCAGTTACTCAATAACTACTCAGTTACTCAATTACTCGCAGTTACTCAATATCTACTCAGTTACTCAATATCTACTCACAGTTACTCAATTACTCAGTTACTCATTTGCTCACAGTTACTCAATATCTACTCACAGTTACTCAATTACTCAGTTACTCAATATCTACTCACAGTTACTCATTTACTCACAGTTACTCAGTCTATACACACAGTTACTCAATATCTACTCACAGTTACTCACTGTATACTTACAGTTACTCAATTACTCACAGTTACTCAATATCTACTCACAGTTACTCAATATCTACTCACAGTTACTCATTTACTCACAGTTACTCAATATCTACTCACAGTTACTCACTGTATACTCAATGACTCATTTACTCACATTTACTCAGTATATACTCAGTTACTCAGTCTATACACACAGTTACTCAATATCTACTCACAGTTACTCACTGAATACTCCCAGTTACTCAATATCTACTCACAGTTACTCAATATCTACTCACAGTTACTCATTTACTCACAGTTACTCAGTATATACTCACTTATACACAATCATACACCTGCGAGCCTATTCTTTGTAAGAACAAAGAAACTGAATGGGTTCATATAAGTTCTGTAAACAAATGTTTGGTGTACATTCTAGAGCAGTAAAATTAGCTGTACTTGGCGAACTTGGTAGAGTACGTGTCAAATTTTATGACATTCTGAAGAGTATACAATTTTACAGACATATCTTGTCGTCAGAAATTGCAATTGAGCTATTGATGATAGCATGACTCATGGCTCTGAGTCTATTGTTCTGTACAGACGTGCCTGTGCATGTCGAGAATATAAGACAATAGAACAGGTGTATCCACAATAGTATGACTCATAGCTCTTTGTTTGTGGGGAGTCTGCATAGATGCGGGGGCACGTTTGTCAAGAATTAAAGACAAAGGAGCAGGAAATTACAATAGAACAAGGGTTTTCCATATAATGTTAAGATCTGAAAATAGACCTGAGGTGATGCTGTATAAATAGAACTTGCATATGAACACAAGGAGTATTAAATAACAAAACAATGAGCATTAGATATTAAGTAACAAAAACACTATTTTGGGCATTATTACATAGGAATACTACATATAAATTACATATGGAGTGGCAAATCAAGGAGCATTAGATATTAAGTAACAGGGAATACTACATATAAAGTAGCAAAACGGGGATTTTTTATTTTTTAAGTAAATATCGAGAACATAAACAAATTTCGGCAATTGAGCTATTGATGATAGCATGACTCATGGCTCTGAGTCTATTGTTCTGTACAGACGTGCCTGTGTATGTCGAGAATATAAGACAATAGAACAGGTGTATCCACAATAGTATGACTCATAGTTCTTTGTTTGTGGGGAGTCTGCATAGATGCGGGGGCACGTTTGTCAAGAATTAAAGACAAAGGAGCAGGAAATTACAATAGAACAGGGGTTTTCCATATAATGTTAAGATCTGAAAATAGACCTGAGGTGATGCTGTATAAATAGAACTTGCATATGAACACAAGGAGTATTAAATAACAAAACAATGAGCATTAGATATTAAGTAACAAAAACACTATTTTGGGCATTATTACATATAAGATTGTGTCAGAAGAAAGGTGACATGGGTGAAAATCCTGTGATTTTTGATATATATGAAGTATAGACAAAATATATTCCAGTCAAGAATACACATGTAAATACCCATGTAATCTATTTGGTGGGCCGCGAAATCCGTAAGGGAAGCGGCCCTTAAAAGTCAATAAATCAATCAATCATATGAGATAAAAAGGACTAATACATATGAAGTAACAAAACGGGGATTATTAGATATTAAGTAACAAAAACACTATTTTGGGCATTATTACATATAAGATTGTGTCAGAAGCAAGGTGACTTGGGTGAAAATACTGTGATTTTTCATATTGATCATCAAGTTCATGTCTCATTAAGACCTCATTTTAACATCATAATTACACGAAACATGTTTAAATGTGATACAGTCATTTAGTGCAATTTACAGCCATTCCAACAATACCAGTTTTCCCCATATAATGTCACCGGACAATGAACCTTTCCCACACGGTGAGGTAAGGCGGGTACCAACAAGGCCGGTGGACAAGAATAACAGGCGAAGTGGCCACCGCAACCGCCCCAGTACGGTTAATACATTAACCAGTAAATCAAGAAGACTATATTTGCACTGAAGAATGCTATTAATCGCAAAGACCTCACAAATAACCGGGAATGTTACATTTGAATAACGTCAATTAGCATTTATACTCGGTTACTATGCTTTAGAAAAGATGAAAACGGAACAAAAACCTAGCTGGCGGGGAAAGCGAGCAGAGCCAAAGCGTCTACAAAAGGGGATGTTTCTCCTATTATTGTCCCTTATAGTTAATTGATAATGGCACGGGCTGCGCGCTCGACCGTGAGTATATGAAAGGAACGCTTGTATTTAATTACCTCTTTGGGGAAGAAACAAAACAGAGATTTGCGTTGTCCAAAGAATTTCATATCCACAGAGTTATAAGTCCAAGGGTCAGATTAGTTCCACCGGTCCCATCTCTGCTTTGGCCCGAGTAGTAGGAAGACGGCAAATTCATTAGAAAAAATGACGGTCCAAAATGAGGGGCTGTGAAGTGACCGGATGTGACGTCACTATGACAAGTCTGTACTTGTCGAGAAATGACAAAGGAGCAGGGGAATTAACAATAGTATGACTCACCACTCTTTGTTTATGGGGAGTCTATTGTGCTGCATAGACGCGTCTGTACTTGTCGAGAACTAAAGACAATGGAGCAGGCAATAACAAAAGAACAGGGGTTTTCCCAATGATGTCATGATCTAAAAATAGAACTGAGGTGATGCTCTATAAACAGAACTTACATATGAACACAAGGAGTATTAAATAACAAAACAATGAGCATTAGATATTAAGTAGCAGGGGATACTACATATTATGTACCACTCTTCGTTTATGAGGAGACTAATGTTCTGCATAGGTGCGGGGGCACGTTTGTCAAGAAATAGAGATAAAGCAGCAGGAAATAACAATAGAACAGGGGGTTTCCATATAATGTCAGTGTGTGGGCAGATAAAAATTTAGCTACGAAGTCAATGAATAGCGTGACTCAGCGCTCTTTTTCTATGAGGAGACCATTGTTCTACCTAGATAAAGGTACCTAGATAAAGACAAAAGAACAGGAAATAACAATAGAACAGGTGTACTAACAATGATGCGAGAATCTAAAAATAGAACTGAGGTGATGCTCTATAAATAGAACTTACATATGAAGTAACAAAACGGGGATTATTACTTCATAAGTAACAAAACATATTATGTAAAAAAATTAGGGATTATCACATATTAAGTAACAAAAACACTATTTTGTGGAGTATTACATAATACGTTGTCTTTGAAGTCTCTAATCATCTACTACTGTCTCCGCTCAAAGTTTCTCAAATTTGACTATACATATCGCATGCTGATAGCAAAAACTAGCCTAGCGTGCAAGATCTATGGAGTTACGTTTCGTAACGTGTCTAATTTCGCTTAACCCGGGTCTAGGGATCGTATGAACCGATGTACAAGTTCAAAGTCCTCGTGTTGTTCATTTGAACAGTCACAATCAAAGCGTGACTGAGATACATCATTCTCCAGATAACGACTTTACAACGAAAATCATATGGATTAAGAATATTGATCAGCGATACAGATTTTTTTTTATTTATTTGTTTTTAATTTGGTGAAAATTCTGTAACCCTATCTGGGCTGGGCTTTTTGGGACCTGTCCAAGATTGGGGGTGGAGGGGGGGTCATTTCGGCCCCCTAATTATTTTTCTTACCCTTGAGCTAGGGGGCTGAAACTTACCACACTATACCCATGGGTCAAGCTCTACCACAAAATGTAAAAATATCCAAGATGGTCGCTTTGATGACGTCACAGTGACGTCATTTTCAAAAACGGCATTTTTGGTCGATTTTTCGGTCAGTTTTTCCGAATTTTTTATTTATGCATTTTCTCCGCAAAAACTGCATGATAAATTAGTAAATATTAATGTGATGTGAAATAAAATAGTTTTTGCCCACTTTTCATCGCGGAAAAGCGACAATTTTGAAGAAACATGAAGAAACATCACTTTTCTGGTACCCCACGTGGCCGCCATCTTGGATTTACCCATGATCCTCTGCTCGGGGGGTTATGCAAATACATGGGGTTCAAAATTTCACTAAACCCAGAGGGTCTCGCTACCTTTGTTGAAGAGAATCGAGGTGTTCATTGGTTAATTATGTTGCAATTAATATAATTAAGATATCTAACGAGCCCTCTACCCAATCAACATATTTAACAATGGTAACGAGCCCTGTGACTAAATGGAACCAGGTCCTTTAAGGTCCTTTGGCTAATATAAGTTTCCTACCCGTTGTCAGTCTTTTGACGATGTCTTCCAAGTGGCTTGGAGTACGGTCATGAAAATTCACCCAATTGTCAATCTACAGGAGGAAAATATTGAAAGAAGAAGAATGAAAGGAAATAATTTCATATTTACATTTATTTTGTCCGTAATTTTACTCAATGGGAATGTCAATCGGGCTCCAGATTCAGCGTCAAAGTGATATATACAAGTATCCAACAATAGTACTGGAACCCAATCTTCCCTCATGTATTACCTACAGGTGAAAATATTAACAAAATACTTCTCAATATAATTTTTTCATTTCATATTTCTTGATTTTTCAGGTGAATTTCACTTTATATTGGGCTAATATCTCTTCGGCTGTATTGTTTCACGATTGTAGATCAATTTGACGCCTATATTGGAGTTCTTATATTGACCTTCACACTGACTAAAATTACGTACAAATAGGAAACTTTTTCTCATTTTCTTCCAATATCCTCCTCGTATCGAGATTGACGAGTGGATGATTTTTTACGACCATACTCCAAACCATTGGGAAGAAATCTTTGAAAGACTGACAAGGGATGGGAGAATTTCATTGCTCAGATTTTCGGGTATAAATCCCTTTTAATTCGTTATTCAGATGAAATATACATCTGCTGTAAAACAGCAGTTCCAGTCCGTTCAGTCAAGTTACGTAAGTAGTAGGGAGCCGGCATTTCGACTCACGTTTTCCAGGGAGGTAACTCTTGGTTCCCTTTTTTCCAGGTTAAAGGTATAGGGGACGCCCCATCGCCTTTCACCTCTGGGGCGCCAGGGGGCGCCACCAGCTCAAGGTCACGTGGAGGTCAAAAGTGGTTCCGGCAACCTGTAACCTTTGTATTCTTCCGCGGTCTGGTGGTGATGCCGTCACTTCCGCGGACAGAAAGTAGTCCCATGTCAACCAAGTGAAAGATGTCACGGAGATCAGTGGGTTTTTCCCACAATGTCGTGGGTGATCAAATTCTCCGGCATTCTCCGGCAATCTTCAGGGGCGAGAGGGGTCCCTAGTGTACCGATTGGGTTGTATGAGATATCAATGTGAAGCATTCGTGAAGGGGCATCTGATGGGGTGGGTGTGGGGTTGAAATATCGTCATTCTACGCATGAGCGGTAGACCAAGGGTATGGAAATACACGTTTTGGGATCTAGGGGAGCCCCTAGTGGTCCGATGGAGTCGTATGAGGTATCAATGTGAAGCCTATGTGAGGGGGCATCCGAGGGGCTGGGTGTGGGGTTGGAATATGGTCATTCTGCGCATGCGCGGTAGACCAAGGGTATGGAAATAGCCGTTTTGGGATCTAGGGGAGCCCCTAATGGACCGATGGGGTCGTATGAGGTATCAATGTGAAGCCTATGTGAGGGGGCATCCGAGGGGCTGGGTGTGGGGTTGGAATATGGTCATTCTGCGCATGCGCGGTAGACCAAGGGTATGGAATACACGTTTTGGGATCTAGGGGAGCCCCAAGTGGGTCGATGGAGTCGTATGAGGTATCAATGTGAAGCATTCGTGAAGGCGCATCCGGCGCATATCAATGTGAAGCCTATGTGAGAGGGCATCCCACTGGGTGGATGTGGGGTCGGAATATCGTCATTCTGCGCATGCGCAATAGACAAAGGGTATGAAAATAGACGTTTTGGGATCTGGGTGAGCCACTAATGAGCCGATGGAGTTGAGTGAGGTATCAATGTGAAGCATAGGTGAGGGGGCATCCGATTGGACTAGTGTCTCGGCCGTTGTCCACATTCTGCGCATGCGCAGACAGGGAATTCTGGGAAAAGGGTGTGGAAATAGACGTTTTAGGGTTTAGATGAGCCCCTAATGATCCTATGGTGTCGTATGAGGTCTTATTTTGAAGCTGTCGTGAGGGAGCATCCGCCTGGGCTAGTGTGTCGTTCGTTGTCAATAGTCTGCGCATGCGCAGTCTGGCCGTAGTATAGAAATAGACGTGTTGGGGTTTAGGTGGGCCCCTATTGGGCCGATGGGATCGAGTGAGGTATCCATGTGAAGCAGTCGTGAGGGAGTCTCCAACGGGCTGGGTGTGACGTGGAACTGACGTCATTCTGCGCATGCGCAGTAGAGAAAGTGTATGGAAATAGACATTTTGGCGCCGACAGGGGTCACTATGGAGGTCTTATGTTGAAGCTCTTGTGAAGCAGCATCCGATTGGACTCAGGGTTCGTCCGTGTTCAAGGGTCTGCGCATGCGCAGTCTGGTCGTGGTATAGAAAGCAGGCATGTTGGGGGATGCGTGGCAGTGTGTGTGACCGACCCCTAGTGGTCCCTGGTTGGGGTTGGGTGGTGGTGTGGGTTCTGCGCACAGACGTCACTTCCGGGTTTCACTAAAACTACCTTCGAACACAGAAGAGTTCCAATGTTCCCCTTAGACGTACGCCCCGCCCCGCTCCGCCCCGGCCGCAGCGCGCGCGCGCGCGGGTTATCCGGAAGTGCGCGGCATCACCGGAAGTGCGCGGAAGAATGTCGGGTCAAAAGGTCAAAGGTCACATCCAAGTCAAAAGGTCTCCCTTTCGGCAATGTTCGGCAACAATGTTGCGGCATCGATATACAGAGCTTGAACCCAAAAAAGGGGATTGTAAATTAACCTGGGAAGGATGGGCAGTTCGATTTGGACCAATCAGCGATCGAGAAAAAAGAGCCAATGAGCGATCGATAAAAGAACCAATGGACGGGTACTAGAATTTCGCTCACGTCTGCGCCTACATCCGGGTACTAGAATGCTTTCGCCTATAGTGAAATCTGATGTTAAATGAAATCCTATAGGAAATAACATTACACTACCGAACAATCACGGACTTTCACGAAGGGCCGTCACAGGGCGTAGTAGAAAAAAGCGCATTTCTAACCTTATTGACCTTATGGCGTAAGCGAGTATAACAAGTGCCCATGACTCACACGGTGTATAAAACCCTACCCAACAGGTACACTATGAAGCCACCTCTCTAACCGTTCGCTTTTCATTCCCGACCATGGCAGCGGAACAGAGCTTGCGTTATTCCAACTGACGTCCGACGTCTACCTCATCGTCAATGACGATCACCTGGAGCTGGTCCAAGACGCACCGCAGAAGGTGAAGATTTTGTTATCGCTATCAGGCTGGACTCTATTGACACGATTGTTACAGGGAAAAGAACCCGAAAGGGATTTCATGCACGTGGAAGTCGGTGTACACATACGCACTGCTGGAGAGGATTCCCTTTTTCCCCGGTTGGAACAGAGTGGAGGTACCTATATCCCACTTTGTCCACCCTTATGGATGGCACTGAAAGATGTACTTCCCGAGGTGGATGACTTACTACACCCTGAGGTGAAAGAAGGGACTGTGGCTACCCGGAGGCTTACACCTGGCTGCACCCTATTGTTGTACCCCAAACGAGTGGACCTCATCGATAGCGGACTTAGGTGTTGGTGTACGCCTGAACCCAAAGCGCACGTCTCTTTGTCACCGGAAGGATGGACTACCTTGAAACGGGTGTTGTTGGGTGACCTGCACGGTGATAGCATTCACCTGTGTGACGACATCTACATTTTCTGCGGTCCCTTTTTCGCTCGACTCCTCTGTCTGAACGACGGTGGTTTTACCCTGGACCCCGATCTATGGACGGCTTTGGAACAAGTAGTCCCCATTGTCGATAAGGTACTATCTCTATAGGAGCCACATAACCAATCAGAATAGTACGTATCACGGACTACACCCGTAGAGCTACGTCTAGGCGCGCATGTGTGACATGGTCTATAAAACACGTCCCTCTGGATCCCACACTTTCATTTCTACGGTTACAGAGCCATGAGGGACATCCAGCCCTATGCGACTCGCATTTTACAGCATGCCACCGTGGTTAATTCACTCACAGGTTACAGAGCAGTGGTTCGGTCCATGTTTGCAGATGGCGCCGACATCGAGGGGCGACGCCAGATCCTGAAAGAGTTCACAGAAGCGGTCCTCGACAGAGTGCACACGGTGGAGAGGTGTGCCATCACTCACCACTACTGGACTATGACAGCCATCCTTGATGCTCGGGCTATGGACCACGAGCGCTCACGCCGGAACCAGCGACGGCTGGTTGGCCTCACAATAGTCTGTGCCCTATTGACCCTGGCGCTGTGGCATTGACAGTGGGACCTCACCATTAATACGAGGGTCAGACAGTGTGTGTGTCATTCACCGTTCGTCATTGGATCAAGCATGTCACCAGTCCTACGAGCCATCCTTCCCCTTACACCCCGGGTGGGGTTACACGTCTATGAAGATAAAGTCACCCTCGTGGAAGACCGTGGAGATGTTTGCTGGTCGCCCGCTGAGACCGTATCGAATACGGTTACGCTACACCGTGACGGCTGGACCAAATTTAAACGGGTGTTGAGCGGCGAGCTCGACGGACACCTCATCCACATAGACAATGCCATCTACGTATACCGTGGACCTTTCTCCCACGCCTGGGCCGTTATCAAGACCCTTTCTTTGCTCAATTGGCTCGGCTAGATGGGGGTACAGTGCATTTTACCCTTCACCCTGATCTATGGTCTGCATTGGAAGATGCCGTGGTAGATGTGGATCAAGTGCTTACCAAGCGGTCATCAGACGAGTTGGACTGGTCATTTACCATGGACACTGTGGAAGCCAACGAAGAAAATCAGAAAGAAACTCCGGCCCAAGACATACCCGTTATAAATAAACGATAGAGCCAGGGTCCATCATCATTTGTCACCATGAAGCGCTGGGAGAAGGTGTTAGATAACTTATACTACAGTCCCGACAGTCCGGCGGCCTATAGTGCATTGTCGGCTCTCTATCGAGCGGCCAAACCCCAGGGGATACAACGTGCCCAAGTCCGAGATTGGTTAAGAAAACAAGACACCTATACCTTACATCGATCTGTCCGTCGCCATTTTCTACGGAACCGGGTCATCGTGGGAGGAATAGATGCCTAGTGGCAAGCGGATTTGGTCGATATGAGCGCCTTTGCCAAACACAACGATGGGAATCGGTATATCTTGACGTGCATCGATATCCTATCGAAGTATGCGTGGGTGGTACCCATCCGGACGAAAACGGGGGCGAATCTCATAGCGGCGTTCAAAGACATCTTCAAGACCGGGCGCAAACCTTTGTATTTGCAAACCGACGAAGGCACGGAATTCCTCAACACATTCAAAGGACAGGACAGGACATTCAAAGGCCGCATGTATAAATATTTCACCTATAAGAATACAAGGCGGTACATCGATGTTCTCCCGAAACTTGTGAGTGGTTACAATCGAGCCTATCACCGGAGTATAGAGAGAGCCCCCATTACCGTAACCCAACGCAATGAAGCCCAAGTCCGGCGTGTCTTGTACCCCAGACAATCACAGCGAACGACGAAGGCGGGGTATAAGGTCGGGGACCCTGTACGGATCAGTAAAGTCAAAGGTCAATTTGAGAAAAGTTACTTGCCCAACTGGAGCGATGAGCACTTTCTGATTAAACGGCGCCTACCCCGACAGCAGCGAGTCTATGAACTGGAAGATCTTCAAGGGGAACCGTTGCTAGGGACGTTTTACGAGACGGAATTACAGCCTGTCGTAAAAACACAGCAAGACTAGTACACGGTGGAGCAGATTTTGAAAACGGAACGTCGACGTGGCAAACTGTTTCATTTCGTCAAATAGCAAGGCTGGCCCAGTTCCTTCAATTCCTGGATCGCTGCCAACCAGGTGAAACGACTATAAAGCCAGACACCACTGCCGTCATCCTTCATTCCACGTCCGACCACAGTGCTATGGACAAACAGCAGCTGCCTCTGAGCACAGCGTCTCCCAAAACGCGCAAAGCGCAAGTGGGCTTTGTGGTGATACTGCTAACCCTGCTGAGTGTGTTGTACGGAGGTGTGTTTTACGACGTAGCCTATGTCAGCACGTTACTTAACCAACTGAGAACACCAGCCACCAGTGAAACCGGTCTACAGATAGCACCAGCCAACCCCGTATCGAGCCCAGTCACCACCACACCCCGTGTACAAGCCACGTCGAGCTCCTCACCAAGCTCCACACCTACACCAAGTACACCCACTGCGTCTGAAAACCCACCGGATCTCATCCCTCACAGTGAACAGACAACGACGACCGACGTTGTACCAACCACCACCACTCCACTTCACTCGTACCAAATTTACAAGAGCGGGTTACCACGACAGCGCATACAGCTCGAACCATGGACCCTCGGTGGCAGCATCCCTTCACTTGCGTCATCGCAGGACCGACGGGTTCCGGCAAAACGTACTTCGTCAGGAAGCTCCTTCAACACGCCGACAGCATGATCACCCCACCCATTGCCCGAGTCGTGTGGTGTTACGGAGAATGACAGGAAGGGTATGCAGCAATGCCCCACATCACGTTCGTGGAAGGCCTACCCAACCTGGCCGATTTGGAACCGGACACCTTGGTGGTTCTGGATGATCTCATGGCGGAGACGGATGCGCGGGTCACCCAACTCTTTACCAAAGGCAGCCACCATCGACGGCTCCAGCATCATCTACATTGTGCAGAATCTGTTCAGTAAAAACAAAGAACATCGGAACATCAGCTTAAATGCCCACTACCTGGTGGTCTTCAAAAACCCGAGAGATACCACTCAACTGCTGCACCTGGCGAGACAGATGTATCACGGCCGCACACCGTTTGCGTTGGAAGCCTTTAAAGATGCGACAACCCCTCAGCACGGGTATATGCTCTTCGACCTCAAGCAAGCCACCCCCGATCACCTTCGACTACGGACCGGCATCTTTGCCGGAGAGACCCACCACGTGTACATGCAAAAATAATGTAAACACACCCACAGTGGCTCCCCCAGCTGGAGTGTGTGTGTTTGATGATGGGGATAATAAAAAGAATTAATACCACAGCATGGTTGACTTTGTCTCTGTTCTCTGAGGTAGATAAAAAGGGCAGAGTTGTGGGTTCTGGCATTAGTTGTACATGATGTCTGCGCGAGTACGGAAGCACGCTCCGACGCTCCGTGTATTGAAGACGGCCCCACCCGAGTTGGTTCGAACCATTGTACGCGGTGTGGACCCTGACCTTGTACGCTGTCTGTGCGAGATCAGGTACAACCTGTTAAAAGGCAACGTACCACTGACTCCGGCTCAGAAGACCAAGTTGGCCAAGCATAAGACAGGTCTTCGAACCCTAGTCCAGAAGCGGGTCCCTCAAACACAAAAATGAAAGGTGTTACAGAAAGGCGGCTTTCTCGGGGCCATCTTAGCACCGTTGGCCGCTTCCGTGTTGGGTCCAGTATTGGGTGGACTCTTCGGCCGACAATGGACCACACGAAAAAAATGGTCCTCGTCGAACCACGGTTCCTTCAAAACCCCCAATCGCCCTTCCCTGTCCCACCTACGGTGAAGACCATAAACACCCTCGATGGAGAGATGCAACAGATCTTACAGAGACCGGGGTTAAGCGACAGTGAGAAAGTACAACGGTACAATGAGACGCTTCAACGGTACATGACGTTCATGGACCAATACAAAACCCTCTCTACCGCACCACCACCACCACTACCACCACGTGATACACCGCCGACCTCAGCACCGCTCCAATAGCCGCCATTACCAAGCCCCACAGTGGGTGGAAGACGAAGTGCTGAAGAGTGTACCTGCATCGTTCAAGAAACAAGCTGGCCTGGTATTACAACGGATGAAACAGAATCCTAACATGACTTGGAATGATAAAGGCGAACTCCTGGTACAGAATCAGGTGGTCCCCGGGACCCACATGACGGATTTAGTGAATGACCTGATGCGTAAACGCAGGTCGCACACGGATCGTCGAGGATGGGAGGTCTTCGCTCAAGGCTTGAAAGACATGCATGTACCACAGGAATTGGTGGGGAACCCCCACCGCTGGGCCTTTATGCAGCGAACCCAGCAATCGCCGAGAGGCCCACTACCTTCTTGGGAATCCGAATGGGAACCGGAGTCAACCCCCAAAACACCACCACCACAACGGGCACCTTCTTTTCAGAGCTTTAAAAAACCATCCTTGATCAGGACACCCCACATCTCCAGAGCCGTGACACGTAGCAAGTCAACGCGACGAACACGACGCTGGGCACAACCGCCCAAGGCCTGGAACACCTATTAAAACCAACAGCAGCAGCAGGACAGCTCAGTCGCCATGTTTTACCTCACCCTACCCAGTAACAGTTCGCTGGATGTGTTTCCTGACAACACCTTGGCCAAGTACGTGACCCAGTTACCGCAACCGTTGCATTTACCTGGGCGCTTGGAATGTGGCCTCGTGGATATCCAATACCCTTACTCGTGGTATAACGTGCGAGCCAATGAAGTCACCCACAGTTTCACCCACATGCTCTACCTACCCGTACGACAAACCCACATCAACACTATCACGGTGGATATAAGAGATGACACGGGACGACCGGTGGCATTCGAACGCGGGAAAGTGGTGCTGACACTTCATTTTCGACAAGTACGTGCTCCCCACTTTGTATAATGAAGGTGCCTTACGAGTGCTATGCACGCAGCTATATGGACTATTATGCCCAACAGGCCGGCGGTGGCCTTCCGGTCTTTAGTGGTGCACGCATGCAACGAGGACATGGACTGGGGAACATACTCGGGAGCATCGTCAAAACGTTCCTGCCCTTGGTGACGCGTGGGGTGAAAGCAATCGGCAAACAAGCGGTACGCAGTGGACTGCAAGTCGCCGGTGATGTCTTGGGGGGTACGGCACCCAAAGAAGCCTTGAAACGGCGGGCCAAAGAAGCAGGAGGTGTCTTGGTGGCCAAAGCACAACGCACCGTAGGGCATAAAAGACCTGCACCACCGAGACCACGCACCAGTCGACGACCGACCCAGCGATGACGCACATCGAAGACCCAGGATATCTTTTCTTAAAACATGTCCTTGATCCACGCAGAGTCCTGCCCCTCCACCAACAGTGAATTTGATTTGTGGATTGTCCCGCCCACACAGACCAGTGCCGAACAAGGATTATGGGTGGAGCATCTCCCGCTCTCCAGCATCAACGAAACAGGGCCCATCGAGTTCACCATCAGTAATGCGGATACGGCCTATGTGGATTTAGCCATACATACTTGTATGTGAAGGCCAAGATCGTCAATGGAGATGGCTCCAGAATCGTCGACCAAGCAACGGTGGGCCCGACGAATCTCTGGCTGCACTCGATGTTTCAACAGGTGGATATATTTCTCAGCGACAAACTCATCAGTGACTCGACCAACACGTACCCCTATCGAGCCTACATCGAGACGCTGTTGTCGCATGGGCGAGAGGCTAAAACCGCTTTATTCTACCAGGACACAGCCCAGCACATGGGCGTAGAGAACGACAATGTGGGATATAACAAACGGAAGGCTTTGACCGCGAACGGCGTCTCGGTGGATCTCATGGGTCGACTGCACGCAGACATGTTCATGCAAGACCGGTACCTGTTGAACAAGATCCCTATCAAAATCCGACTGATACGGGCGCCTCCGACCTTCGCCTTGATGGCCACTAACGTAGACGGGCATGCAGCTGACTATAAGATTGTCATCCAAGACGCAGTCCTGTATGTCCGAAAAGTGAGACCGAATCCAGCCGTTCAATTGGGACACCTCAAAGCCTTGGAAACAAAACCAGCCCAGTACCCTATCCGACGTGTGCAAACCAAAGTGTTCTCTGTGTCTGCTGGAAATGTGAGCGCCAACAAAGAAAACCTGTTCCTCGGGGAACTACCCAAGCGATTGATCCTGGCCTGTGTGGAAAATACCAGTTTCAGCGGAGCCTACCCAGAGAACCCGTTTGACTTTAAACATTTCGGCATCAATTTTGTGGCCCTGCATGTGGATGGACAACAGGTCCCAGGCACGGCCTTAACACCGAACTTTGGGCGCGCGAATTTCATTCGAGCCTATCAGAGCCTATCACATCATTCAAGTGGGCAAAGCGCGCAACGTCCTGTGTGACTTCTCCACCTAACATGGATACAGACCAGATAACCACCGTGCTGGAGAATGACCCAGAGACACGTATGGTCTTTCAAGGGGTGTTCGCCCGAGATGTGTTCCCATTAGACCGTATGTATCCTGCTGCTTACGTTCTCAACACGGACCCGATGGACCGGCCCTGTGAACATTGGGTGGGCGTGTACTTGACAGAACAGCAGGACGAATACTTTGACCCGTACGGCCTGCCACCCCTCCATCCCGATTTAACAGACTTCATGGATCAAGGCACAGAGACGTGGTGTTGGAACAGTCAAACGTTGCAAAGCCTGACCAGTAGCGTGTGCGGACAATATTGCTTGTTTTACCTGTGCGCAGAACCCACACCACCACCCAACCCCAACCAGGGAACCCTAGTGGCGGGTCACACACACACCCCCACGCATCCCCCAACATGCCTGCTTTCTATACTACGACCAGACTGCGCATGCGCAGACCCTTGAACACGGACGAACCCTGAGTCCAATCGGATGCTTCTTCACAAGAGCGTCAACATAAGACCTTATACGACTCCATCGGACCCATAGTGACCCCTGTCGGCGCCAAAATGTCTATTTCCATACACTTTCTCTACTGCGCATGAGCAGAATGACGTCAGTTCCACGTCACACCCTGCCCGTTGGAGACTCCCTCACGACTGATTCACATGGATACCTCACTCGATCCCATCGGCCCAATAGGGGCCCACCTAAACCCCAACACGTCTATTTCTATACTACGGCCAGACTGCGCATGCGCAGACTATTGATAAAGAACGACACACTAGCCCAGGCGGATGCTCAAAATAAGACCTCATACGACACCAGAGGATCATTAGGGGCTCACCTAAACCCTAACACGTCTATGTCCACACCCTTTTCCCAGAATTCCATGTCTGCGCCTGCGCAGACTGTGGACAACGGCCGAGACACTGGTCCAATCGGATGCCCCCTCACCTATGCTTCACATTGATACCTCACTCAACTCCATCGGCTCATTAGTGGCTCACCCAGATCCCAAAACGTCTATTTTCATACCCTTTGTCTATTGCGCATGCGCAGAATGACGATATTCCGATCCCACATCCACCCAGTGGGATGCCCCCTCACATAGGCTTCACATTGATACCTCACTCGACCCCATCGGTCCATTAGTGGCCGGCCTCGACCCCAAAACGGCTATTTCCATACCCATTGTCTACCGCGCATGCGCAGAATGACGATATTTCAACCCCACAGCCAGCCCGTCGGATGCGCCTTCACGAATGCTTCACATTGCTACCTCATACGACTCCATCGACCCACTAGGGGCTCCCCTAGATCCCAAAATATGTATTCCATACCCTTGGTCTACCGCGCATGCGCAGAATGACCATATTCCAACCCCACACCCAGCCCCTCGGATGCCCCCTCACATAGGCTTCACATTGATACCTCATACGACCCCATCGGTCCATTAGGGGCTCCCCTAGATCCCAAAACGGCTATTTCCATACACTTGGTCTACCGCGCATGCGCAGAATGACCATATTCCAATCCCACACCCAGCCCCTCGGATGCCCCCTCACATAGGCTTCACATTGATACCTCATACGATTCCATCGGACCACTAGGGGCTCCCCTAGATCCCAAAACGTGTATTTCCATACCCTTGGTCCACCGCGCATGCGTAGAATGACGATATTTCAACCCCACGCCCACCCCATCAGATGCCCCTTCACGAATGCTTCACATTGATACCTCATACAACCCAATCGGTACACTAGGGATCCCTCTCGCCCCTGAAGATTGCCGGAGAATGCCGGAGAATTTGATCATCCACGACATTGTGGGAAAAACCCACTGATCTCCGTGACATCTTTCACTTGGTTGACATGGAACTACTTTCTGTCCGCGGAAGTGACGGCATCACCACCAGACCGCGGAAGAATACAATGGTTACAGGTTGCCGGAACTACTTTTGACCTCCACGTGACCTTGAGCTGGTGGCGCCCCCTGGCGCCCCAGGCGCCCCAGAGGTGAAAGGCGATGGGGCGTCCCCTATACCTTTAACCTGGAAAAAAGGGAACCAAGAGTTACCTCCCAGAGGTGAAAGGCGATGGGGCGTCCCCTATACCTTTAACCTGGAAAAAAGGGAACCAAGAGTTACCTCCCTGGAAAACGTGAGTCGAAATGCCGGCTCCCTACTACTTACGTAACGTGAGTGCAGCATTAAACTTAATGATAGACGTCTATCGTATTTATATCGTGTATATTTTGCTGAGGGTGTAGTTTCTGGACAGACATGCCTGAGTACACCGCCCTATGCTTTGAGCGGATATGCTTTAAATCAAATTCGTCAGTATAGATCCCCCGATATAGGTGCAAACACATCAAATATTCACAGAAGACGAACCTTTCTATAGCAACCAGATGGATACGTTCTGCTATGTGACATGTGATATTGTATTCAACTGAGGAGAATGGCAACACTCGATAACAGAGCGCATATAATTCGGTCCATATGAATACATTTTCATGTTAAATAAATGTGCACAATAGAGGACGTCTGATGGAATGGATAAGCGGTTGTGTCTGAGTTTAGGGTGTGTCCATGGGCAGACTTAATTCTCGTAAACATCGATTAAAGCTCCACATACTGACTCTTAACAAGTTTTCTTACAGATTAAACGTCTTGAAATGACGTTGATACTTGGCCTATTCGACCCGAGTCGGGTTCTTTTCTACTCCTTTCTTTAAGGTGGCCAAAAGCCTGTTGTAGTATATTTGCAAATACTATTATCATATATTTGACTTGTAGGCCTATACGTATATATATACATTTAGTTCGTCATTTTGCGAGGACATTGAGTCATGTTGTTAATGGTGCAATTATTTCTGAAAGACCGTTGATATTGAAAGTTGGGTAATTTATGCCGACTCAGAATCTCCGTGATTGAATGCTGCACTAATCCGTCCACGTGTACCTGCAGTGGTTGGAATGTTTCTTCTGGGACATACATGTATGTAGATGGATACGATTGGAAACAAGGTATCTGCATCACAGAATTCCCAATTATGTGCGTCTTGGCTGTCGGTACTGTTCTGGAGATGACTCTCATCCCAGAAGGCTTTGGGACCAAAGATTCTGTGTTGGTGGTGCTACTAATGCAGAATACATCCTTTAATAAATACTGGTATTGCAAGGATCTTTTGTAGTGGAAACAACAGATCCACTCATTCAAGTGGCTCATATGCGACACATGCGTATTTTGATTTTATTTCGCACTATCCAGGTGAATATCATCCCCCGAGTAGAAAATTAATCACAAGGTTTGAAATTATTATCACCGTCGTGGAAATAATAATTATTTTCACCTGGGTGATAAGGCAAAACATATTTTTAAAAAAGTGAGGAAACGGAATTCTGACCAAGAGCCACTATACAAAAGGTATTTGCCGATAACATCTACCAAATGTGAATTTGCATTATTTCCCAAGTTACAAGTTTCGGAGAACGTGTATAGTTTAACCACAGTTTGTGGTAGAAACAAAACTTGCACGTAATTATGATGGCCGAGAAGGGACATCGCTGTATTGTGTTAATGAATCTGGACCGACAACCGAAGGCAGGATGCGAAGTCAGGATGCGAAGGACGAAGTCAGAATGCGAAGGCAGGATTCGAATGACGAAGGCAGGATGCGAAGCGCGAAGTCACTATGCGGAGGCAGGATGCGAAGTGCGAAGCCAGGATGCGAAGCGTGAAGTCAGGATGCGAAATCATAACATGAAGTGCGAAGTCAAGATGCGAAGTCGCGAAGGCAGGATGCGAAGTAGCGAAGCCAGGATGCGAAGCGCAAAGTCAGGATGCGAAGTCACAATGCAAAGACTGGAAGCGAAGCGCGAAGTCAGGATCCGAAGCGCGAAGTAAGGATGCGAAGTCGCGAAGGCAGGATGCAAAGTGGCGAAGCCAGGATGCGAAGTGCGAAGTCAGGATGCGAAGGCAGAATGCGAAGGGCGAAGGCGGGATGCGAAGCCCGAAGTCAGGATGCGAAGGCAGGATGCGAAGTGCCGAGCCAGGATGCGAAGCGCGAAGTCAGGATGCGAAGTCCGGATGAGAAGCGCGAAGTCAGGATGCGAAGTCGCGAAGGCAGGACGCGAAGTGGCGAAGTCAGGTGCGATGACTTCGCGCTTTAGGATGCAACGTGGCGAAGCCAGGATGCGAAGCGCGAAGTCAGGATGCGAAGGGCGAAGGCAGGATGCGGAGTCGCGAAGGCAGGATGCAAAGTGGCGAAGTCAGGTGCGATGACTTCGCGCTTCGCATCCTGCCTTCACATCCTGCCTTCGCACTAATCCTGCACTAATCCGTCCACGTGTACCTGCAGTGGTTGGAATGTTTCTTCTGGGACATACATGTATGTAGATGGATACGATTGGAAACAAGGTATCTGCATCACAGAATTCCCAATTATGTGCGTCTTGGCTGTCGGTACTGTTCTGGAGATGACTCTCATCCCAGAAGGCTTTGGGACCAAAGATTCTGTGTTGGTGGTGCTACTAATGCAGAATACATCCTTTAATAAATACTGGTATTGCAAGGATCTTTTGTAGTGGAAACAACAGATCCACTCATTCAAGTGGCTCATATGCGACACATGCGTATTTTGATTTTATTTCGCACTATCCAGGTGAATATCATCCCCCGAGTAGAAAATTAATCACAAGGTTTGAAATTATTATCACCGTCGTGGAAATAATAATTATTTTCACCTGGGTGATAAGGCAAAAAATATTTTTAAAAAAGTGAGGAAACGGAATTCTGACCAAGAGCCACTATACAAAAGGTATTTGCCGATAACATCTACCAAATGTGAATTTGCATTATTTCCCAAGTTACAAGTTTCGGAGAACGTGTATAGTTTAACCACAGTTTGTGGTAGAAACAAAGCTTGCACGTAATTATGATGGCCGAGAAGGGACATCGCTGTATTGTGTTAATGAATCTGGACCGACAACCGAAGGCAGGATGCGAAGTCAGGATGCGAAGGACGAAGTCAGAATGCGAAGGCAGGATTCGAATGACGAAGGCAGGATGCGAAGCGCGAAGTCACTATGCGGAGGCAGGATGCGAAGTGCGAAGCCAGGATGCGAAGCGTGAAGTCAGGATGCGAAATCATAACATGAAGTGCGAAGTCAAGATGCGAAGTCGCGAAGGCAGGATGCGAAGTAGCGAAGCCAGGATGCGAAGCGCGAAGTCAGGATGCGAAGTCACAATGCAAAGACTGGAAGCGAAGCGCGAAGTCAGGATCCGAAGCGCGAAGTAAGGATGCGAAGTCGCGAAGGCAGGATGCAAAGTGGCGAAGCCAGGATGCGAAGTGCGAAGTCAGGATGCGAAGGCAGAATGCGAAGGGCGAAGGCGGGATGCGAAGCCCGAAGTCAGGATGCGAAGGCAGGATGCGAAGTGCCGAGCCAGGATGCGAAGCGCGAAGTCAGGATGCGAAGTCCGGATGAGAAGCGCGAAGTCAGGATGCGAAGTCGCGAAGGCAGGACGCGAAGTGGCGAAGTCAGGTGCGATGACTTCGCGCTTTAGGATGCAACGTGGCGAAGCCAGGATGCGAAGCGCGAAGTCAGGATGCGAAGGGCGAAGGCAGGATGCGGAGTCGCGAAGGCAGGATGCAAAGTGGCGAAGTCAGGTGCGATGACTTCGCGCTTCGCATCCTGCCTTCACATCCTGCCTTCGCGACTTCGCATCCTGAATTCGCGCTTCGCATCCTGACTTGGCGCGTCGCATCCTGGCTTCGCACTTCGCATCCTGGCTTCGCACTTCGCATCCTGCCTTCGCATTCTGACTTCGCGCTTCGCCTCCTGGCTTCGCCACTTCGCATCCTAGCTTCGCCACTTCGCATCCTGGCTTCGCCACTTCGCATCCTGCCATCGCGACTTCGCATCCTGACTTCGCGCTTCGCATCCTGCCTTCGCCACTTCGCATCCTGACTTCGCGCTTCATGTTTTGATTTCGCATCCAGACTTCGCGCTTCGCATCTTGCCTTCGTCCTTAGCAGCCTGACTTCGCATCCTGCCTTCGTGTGTCAGTCCTGATTCATTAACACAATACAGCGATGTCCCTTCTCGGCTATCATACGTAATGCACACAGCTTCGTCGGAACTCCGGTTGTGCTATATTATTCAGATCAGGTTAAATCTCAGCAAATGGACATAGTAAAACCTCATTCTGGTAGATTTCGTTCTATGGAAGAAAACAGAAATTGTGTTGCATGGAACAGAACACAGGTTCGCAAAACAAGATTTTGGGGGCGGGGGGCGGTGGTATTAGGGGTCTCTATATATAACCCCATGCTTTATATAAATCCACAACCTTGGGTGAATCGAGAAATAAACGGTTTACCGCCAAACAAAATACATCAGCATATTCAACAAGTATCACTTTATATATTCCCGTCGTCAAATTAGTAAATTTGTGCAATTTTTTGCCGGGCGATTCAAAATCCAACGTAACTGTCCATCCATCTAGGAACAGTGAGATTATGGCGGGCTTCGTTCTCAATTCTGACTGGTCAGTCGCGACACGCCTCCGACAATGAGGTCATACACTGATCAGCTGCCGGAGGTGTATCGCGACTGACCAGTCAGAATTTAGAACGAATTGGATTTTGAATCGCCCTGCAAAAAATTGCACAAATTTACTAATTTGACGACGGGAATATATAAAGTGACACTTGTAGAATATGCTGATGTATTTTGTTTGGCGGTAAACCGTTTATTTCTCGATTCACCCAAAGTGCGTTTCACGCCTTGTTATTGATTTATATAAAGCTTGGGGTTATATATAGAGACCCTATATTTCGACACTTTACCCTAATACCACTGCCCACACCCCCCAAAACTCTTGTTTTGCGGGCCTGTGGAACAGAATAATTTCCTGTATATCACGGAATTTCTAACAGTTTTTTTTAACCAGTAGAACACAAAATGGTGTTCGGGGCTACTGGTTCCTTATGCTGCCATAATGCCTAATTAATTAAGTCATTATGTGAAAAAAAAAACTTCCTAATTATTTAGTCATCTGTTTGTGTACGTTATACCAAGCAGTTAAACATTTGGTGGGTATTCCAACACCACTCTATGAATATTTATCGCCGAAGTATGTAAAAGTAGCACCAATGGCGCGAGAAAACTAACTTCCGGGTCGTCAACCACCGCTTGCCGCTACATTCGTTTAGGTAACCTGCACCGTGTCGAATTATCTGAGATATGTTAATCTTGCATTAACAAGACGCGCGCTGACATCGACAGTTATCACTATTCTGATGTCTGAATAATTATGCCTATCATGCCTATCTACTTTGTTTGTCGAAGAAGACTGAAAAGACGACACATGATGCGATGGGCGCTTGTAGAAAGGCTTTTAAGAGAGAGAGTTCCACACCCCGCGCCGATATTTTTATTGCAAACTGTGCTACCCGTATGTGAAGAGAATCCGAAAGTTTCTACTTTTTCCAAGACATTAAACGCAACATTAAAATGGTGAATGGTTAAATCACTGCTCTGCTGAGTAGTATATGTAACCTTAACTAGCTTCAAAGTTTCTCACAATCGACGTGTATGGTGTTCTATCTGGGCCAAGTTTGCGTCGCGTGGCGACTTTTGACTTTTGACTGTAGAGAAACTCGCCACTCGCCACGCGCCGTGGACCTCTCCGGTGCGCGGCGACTGGCGACTTTCTGCTATCTCTTAAAACTCGCCAGTCGCCACGCGCCGTAAAACGCGGCGAGTTTTGCTCTATCTCTTAACCTGGAAAAACTCGCCGCGCGCCACTCGCTGGACGAACCATGGCGCGCGGCGACTGACGACTGACGACTGTAGAGAAACTCGCCACTCGCCACGCCCTTGGACCTCTCCGGCGCGGCGACTGGCGACTTTCTGCTATCTCTTAACCTTCAAAAACTCGCCAGTCGCCACGCGCCGTAAAACGTGGCGAGTTTCGCTCTATCACTTAACCTGGAAAAACTCGCAGCGTTTTATGGCGCGTGGCGACTGGCGAGATTTTGCAGGTTAAGAGATATTAGAAAGTCGCCAGTCGCCGCGCGGCGGAGTGTCCACGGCGCGTGGCGAGTGACGAGTTTCTAAAAGTCGCCACGCGACGCAAACTTGGCCCAAATAGAACACCATAGACGTGAGAGAAAGCTTTGATCATTTTTATAAAGTTATAGGTCCAGATATGACGATGTTCCATCTGGGATATCGGTTGTTTCCTTCAAATCCAGGGAAGAGTAGTATATATCACACAGCGTCGCTTATACACTGTTATAAAGTACCGTTGTTTCACAGTAAATGTATGTTGGAGTTTACAGTACATTCAATCGTAAACACATTAATCTGTAAATTGAACTGTGATATTTCAGTTGACATCAACTGCAATGGGTAAACTGCGCACACACGGATTATAAAATTCTTGTTTTCTCTGAAAGGAGGTTGATATCTTTGCACACGAAACGCTCAGTTGCAGGAAACATCCGACACCTGCGTTGTACGATACAACATTTAGAGCATTATCAGAAGACGCGCTGGGACGGACGCAGCGGCTAACTTTAATTTTCGGTCTACAGTACGGGATGGTTTTGGTTTTGTCCATTTTCACATTTCAAGCTATATACTACACTAACGTTCCGTCATTTAGTGTTCGACGTGCACATGCGAAGATGGGTTGTATCTGACTTGGAGTTGTATCCTACTATTCGTGTAATAATTGCACGGATTCGTTCGTGATTATTTACGAAGCTTGTGGTGATCGCATTTGTAAACACGAAGAGCAATGGCTATTTCGGCCTTCCAGTGACCTACGTTGTCGCGGAACCGATAATTGTAGACAATGGTGCCACATAATTGTATTGTTTAAAGAATGTTAAAACAACGGTAATTGTAAATTACAGGGGTATCCAAATTTTACAGTTGAATGCTTGTCAATAGACGGTAATTATAAAATACGGTGCAACATTTTATAGTTCAATGCCTGTTAAAAAACGGTAATTGTAAAATACGGTGCAACGTAATTTTACAGTTGAATGTACTGGCACCTTTTCTGCCAGTACATTTACCTGTGAATTTATGGTGTGATTTATAACAGTGTAGGGATTATCCACTATACCCTGTGGCCGTCTATGTAGCGTTTGGTGAATAAGAAGGAACGGGTTTCGGAATGGTTTCTTTTGACAATTGTTGCATATTGGCGTAATCGCATTATTTGTATTTGCACATTTGGTATTGCATTGGATACCTATACGCTGTTGGAATATGGTATTGCCGGATGTCATTCTGCTCTGAAGAAAAGCTCTGCTTGCCATCCTGGTCACATTGCCAACGAGTAACGATTACTACACAATGGTCCGATTATATTGGCTTTCACGCGCATGCTTAGTTTGATAGCCTATGTTTTCCGCATTTGATTATAATGTAACTGAACGAAATATATAGCCGTTATGGCGAAATTAATGTTACAGTTGATCGACTAGAAGTGTCTCCTGTTCATAAACCTTTTCTAAAACCAAAACCGCAAAATTTCGTAATTTTTGACGGGATGTGTTGAGATTGATCATGAGGTGTTTGGGAGTCGCTTGTACAACTGCATGTCTTAAGGTCCTGTGAACATCCGTGAATGACCCAGACCAACCAAGCGTGGAAAGCGGTTTGACAACTAGTCAACGCGTTCATCAAATTCCTTTGAGAATGAGTATGTAGGCATTCCAATATTAAAGGCGTGATCATCAATTGAAAAAACACAGTGCGGATAACTACTACATTATAGGCTGGTTCAGGGGTTTGTAATAATTCAACAGAGCGTTTCACACCGATTGCGTTTCTTCAGCACAAGCCAATACCAATTATAAGAGATAAACTTGTTTCAGATTGGGATAGGGCCTAGAATATTGCCCCAACTGTTCCTTTTTATGATAGCAGAATAAAGCTGGCATGATGGTGGTCCTGAGAGGGTAAATCAAATTCGAATGTGAACCATCTTCAACTCAAGTGACTACCGAGAAACGGCACACGTTTTATACAAAAATCGGAAAGTGTATATTATTTATTACATACTAGTTGACGCTAAACTTTTCCCTACTGCTTTCTCGAAAGGCGATGCCATTCGACTTTTAAATGGCCACAATACATGTACCACGTATATTTGATTGTAGGATGTTCGGAGCAAAACATCATGGCCAAATTCATAATGACGGCTACGATTGTGTTGTTTTACCAATTCCTGTGTCATACTCTTTGAAATGAACTTATGTGACATCGGAGAATTATTGAACAGCTTTCATAGTGAACTTCATACAACATAAAAAATAGAAAAAAAACAGACCCGAAAAAGTCCATAACTGCATTCTAATTTTCTGCCATCAATGTGATATCACTAAAGCGAAATTCCTTTTACATTTTATGGTAGAACGTTACCCAGATATATACTGACGAGATATCCTGAAGGATCTTGGCGCCCATCATTGTCCGATAATTGTAAGCTAATGACAAGAGGATCTTTTTGTCCATTGTTACTAAGAACAAAAGATTGATTTGTAATTTTGTTACAAAATTTCGAATCTGAGCGAAAAAGATCGAAATGGACACTGGAAAACACCAAGATATCATCTTTCTAAGTTTAAGGAGTTTCAAGATTTCTAGAAACTGTACTTATGTCAGTTGTAATAGTACAAGAGAAAAGAGAAAACTTAGTCTGAAATTGAATGACCGGAGGATCATTCGTCTTGAAGTATTTTTTTTGCACGTGTCATCATTGGGTACTGGAAGCGAAGACAAATGTCTTTGCCCCTTTGGCATGAGATACATGTACATGTATGAAACATACTTAAGAATTTATAATTAGGAACGAATGCTTATTCTGTTCTGTTTACTGGGCTAGTTTGAGATATCTCTTTTAAGATACCATGCTCGAAAATAGTAACATGGTACAATACTTAATACTGAGGGGATCCGCGCAGTAATGTTGAAACCTCGAAAGTGTCTGAATCCTAATTATCTCTCTTGGATCGAAACACGCAGTAGTCTAAAGTTGTCGAGTTGTAACGTAGTGTCACAAGAGTGACGTCCCTTCATGTAGCCGACCCGTCGGCAGACGAAACAGTTCACTGGACTAAGAAAACTGATTTAAAATTTGAAAATTTGCAGTAGTTCCTGAGAAATCGCGATAACAAGGTTTCATGGGCAAATCCAAGATGGCTGCCTTGTGGCCATATTGGATTTTCGAATCAGACCAGAAAAGGTATCGTGCACAACTAGACCCCACGGGGAACCTGTGTACCAAATTTGAGAAAGATCCATGAAGTAGTTCCTGAGAAATCGCGATAACAAGGTTTCATGAGGAAATCAAAGATGGCTGCCTGGTGGCCATATTGGATTTTCGAATCGGACCAGAAAAGGTATCGTGCACAACTAGACCCCAAGGGGAACATGTGTATCAAATTTTAGAAAGATCCACGCAGTAGTTCCTGAGAAATCGCGTTAACAAGGTTTCATGGGGAAATCCAAGATGACCGCCTTGTGGCCATATTGCATATTTGAACCAGAACAGAAAAGGTATGTTGCACAACTGGACCACATGGGGAACCTGTGTACCAAATTTAACAAATATCCATGCAGTATTTCCTGAGAAACCACGATAACAAAGTTTCATGGGGAAATCTAATATAGCCGCCTGGTGACAATATTGGATTTTCGATTCGGACCGACAAAAGGCGTCTTGCACAATTAGACCCTAAGGGGAACCTGTGTACCAAATTTGAGAAAGACCCATGCAGTATTTCCTGAGAAATGACAATAACAAAGTTTCATGGGGAAATCCAAGATCGCTGCCTGGTGGCCATATTGGATTTTCGAATCGGACAGGAAAAGGCATCTTGCACAACTAGACCCCAAGGGGAACCTGTGTACCGAATTTGAGAAAGATCCATGTAGTAGTTCCTGAGAAATCGCGATAACAAGGTTTCATGGGGAAATCCAATGGCTGCCTTGTGGAAATATTGGATTTTCGAATCGGATCAGAAAAGGTATCTTGCACAACTGGACCACAAGGGGAACCTGTAACCTGTGTACCAAATTTGACAAATATCCATGCAGTATTTCCTGAGAAACCACAATAACAAAGTTTCATGGGGAAATCTAATATGACTGCATGGTGGCCATATTGGATTTTCGAATCGGACCAGAAAAGGTATCTTGCACAACTAGACCCCACGGGGAACCTGTGTACCAAATTTGAGAAAGATCCATGAAGTAGTTCCTGAGAAATCGCGATAACAAGGTTTCATGAGGAAATCCAAGATGGCTGCCTGGTGGCCATATTGGATTTTCAAATCGGACCAGAAAAGGTATATTGCACAACTAGATCCCAAGGGGAACCTGTCTACCGAATTTGGGAAAGATTCATGAAGTAGTTCCTGAGAAATCGCGATAACAAGGTTTCATGGGGGAAATCCAAGATGGCCGCCTTGTGGCCATATTGCATTTTTGAATCAGATCAGAAAAGGTATCTTGCACAACTGGACCACATGGGGAACCTGGGTACCAAATTTAACAAATATCCATGCAGTATTTCCTGAGAAACCACGATAACAAAGTTTCATGGGGAAATCTAATATAGCCGCCTGGTGACCATATTGGATTTTCGATTCGGACCGGAAAAGGTGTCTTGCACAATTAGACCCTAAGGGGAACCTGTGTACCAAATTTGAGAAACATCCATGCAGTACTTCCTGAGAAATGACAATAACAAAGTTTCATGGGGAAATCCAAGGTGGCTGCCTGGTGGCCATATTGGATTTCCGAATCGGACAAGAAAAGGCACCTCGCACAACTAGACCCCAAGGGGAACCTGTGTACCGAATTTGGGAAAGATCCATGCAGTAGTTCCTGAGAAATCGCGATAACAAGGTTTCATGGGGAAATCCAATGGCTGCCTTGGGGCCATATTGGATTTTCGAATCGGACCAGAAAAGGTATTTTGCACAACTAGATGCCAAACGGAACCTGTGTGCCGAATTTGGGAAAGATCCATGCAGTAGTTCCTGAGAAATCACGACAACAGGATTTCGTGGGGAAATCCAAGATTGCCGCCTTGTGGCCATATTGGATTTTCGAATCGGACCAGAAAAGGTATCTTGCACAACTGGACCACAAGGGGAACCTGTGTACCAAATTTGACAAATATCCATGCTGTATTGCCTGAGAAACCACAATAACAAAGTTTCATGGGGAAATCTAATATGACTGCATGGTGGCCATATTGGATTTTCGAATCGGACAAAAAAAGGCATCTTGCACAACTAGACCCCAAGGGGAACCTGTATATCAAATTTGAGAAAGATCCATGCAGTAGTTCCTAAAAAATCGCGATAAGGTTTCATGCGGAAATCCAAGATGGCTGCCTTGTGGCCATATTGGATTTTCGAATCGGACCAGAAAAGGTATCTTGCACAACTAGACTCCAAGAGGAACCTGTGTACCAAATTTGAGAAAGATCCATGAAGTAGTTCCTGAGAAATCGCGATAACAAGGTTTCATGAGGAAATCCAAGATGGCTGCCTTGTGGCCATATTGGATTTTCAAATCGGACCAGAAAAGGATCGAAACACGCAGTAGTCTAAAGTTGTCGAGTTGTAAAGTTGTGACACAACAGTGACGTCCCTTCATGTAGCCGACCCGTCGGCAGACGAAACAGTTCACTGGACTAAGAAAACTGATTTAAAATTTGAAAATTTGCAGTAGTTCCTGAGAAATCGCGATAACAAGGTTTCATGGGCAAATCCAAGACGGCTGCCTTCTGGCCATATTGGATTTTCGAATCAGACCAGAAAAGGTATCTTGCACAACTAGACCCCACGGGGAACCTGTGTACTAAATTTGAGAAAGATCCATGAAGTAGTTCCTGAGAAATCGCGATAACAAGGTTTCATGAGGAAATCCAAGATGGCTGCCTCGTGGCCATATTGGATTTTCAAATCGGACCAGAAAAGGTATCTTGTACAACTGGACCACAAGGGGAACCTGTGTACCAAATTTGACAAATATCCATGCAGTATTTCCTGAGAAACCACAATAACAAAGTTTCATGGGGAAATCTAATATGACTGCATGGTGGCCATATTGGATTTTCGAATCGGACAAGAAAAGGCATCTTGCACAACTAGACCCCAAGGGGAATCTGTATATCAAATTTGAGAAAGATCCATGCATTAGTTCCTAAAAAATCGCGATAAGGTTTCATGGGGAAATCCAAGATGGCTGCCTTGTGGCCGTATTGGATTTTCGAATCGGACCAGAAAAGGTATCTTGCTCAACTAGGCCCCAAGGGGAACCTGTGTACCAAATTTGAGAAAGATCCACGAAGTAGTTCCTGAGAAATCGCGATAACAAGATTTCATGAGGAAACCCAAGATGGCTGCCTTGTGGCCATATTGGATTTTCAAATCGGACCAGAAAAGGATCGAAACACGCAGTAGTCTAAAGTTGTCGAGTTGTAACGTTGTGACATCAACAGTGACGTCCCTTCATGTAGCCGACCCGTCGGCAGACGAAACAGTTCAGTGGACTAAGAAAACTGATTTAAAATTTGAAAATTTGCAGCAGTTCCTGAGAAATCGCGATAACAAGGTTTCATGGGCAAATCCAAGATGGCTGCCTTGCGGCCATATTGGATTTTCGAATCAGACCAGAAAAGTTATCTTGCACAACTAGACCCCACGGGGAATCTGTGTACTAAATCTGAGAAAGATCCATGAAGTAGTTCCTGAGAAATCGCGATAACAAGGTTTCATGAGGAAATCCAAGATGGCTGCCTGGTGGCCATATTGGATTTTCAAATCGGACCAGAAAAGGTATCTTGCACAACTAGACCCCAAGGGGAAAATGTGTACCGAATTTTGGAAAGATCCATGAAGTAGTTCCTGAGAAATCGCGATAACAAGGTTTCATGGGGGAAATCCAAGATGGCCACCTTGTGGCCATATTGGATTTTCGAATCGGGCCAGAAAAGGTATCTTGCACAACTGGACCACAAGGGGAACCTGTGTACCAAATTTGACAAATATCCATGCAGTATTGCCTGAGAAACCACAATAACAAAGTTTCATGGGGAAATCTAATATGACTGCATGGTGGCCATATTGGATTTTCGAATCGGACAAGAAAAGGCATCTTGCACAACTAGACCCCAAGGGGAACCTGTATATCAAATTTGAGAAAGATCCATGCAGTAGTTCCTAAAAAATCGCGATAAGGTTTCATGCGGAAATCCAAGATGGCTGCCTTGTGGCCATATTGGATTTTCGAATCGGACCAGAAAAGGTATCTTGCACAACTAGACTCCAAGAGGAACCTGTGTACCAAATTTGAGAAAGATCCATGAAGTAGTTCCTGAGATATCGCGATAACAAGGTTTCATGAGAAAATCCAAGATGGCTGCCTTGTGGCCATATTGGATTTTCAAATCAGGCCAAAAAAGGATCGAAACACGCAGTAGTCTAAAGTTGTCGAGTTGTAAAGTTGTGACACAACAGTGACGTCCCTTCGTGTAGCCGACCCGTCGGCAGACGAAACAGTTCACTGGACTAAGAAAACTGATTTAAAATTTGAAAATTTGCAGTAGTTCCTGAGAAATCGCGATAACAAGGTTTCATGGGCAAATCCAAGATGGCTGCCTTGTGGCCATATTGGATTTTCGAATCAGACCAGAAAAGGTATCTTGCACAACTAGACCCCACGGGGAACCTGTGTACTAAATTTGAGAAAGATCCATGAAGTAGTTCCTGAGAAATCGCGATAACAAGGTTTCATGAGGAAATCCAAGATGGCTGCCTCGTGGCCATATTGGATTTTCAAATCGGACCAGAAAAGGTATCTTGCACAACTGGACCACAAGGGGAACCTGTGTACCAAATTTGACAAATATCCATGCAGTATTTCCCGAGAAACCACAATAACAAAGTTTCATGGGGAAATCTAATATGACTGCATGGTGGCCATATTGGATTTTCGAATCGGACAAGAAAAGGCATCTTGCACAACTAGACCCCAAGGGGAATCTGTATATCAAATTTGAGAAAGATCCATGCAGTAGTTCCTAAAAAATCGCGATAAGGTTTCATGGGGAAATCCAAGATGACTGCCTTGTGGCCATATTGGATTTTCGAATCGGACCAGAAAAGGTATCTTGCTCAACTAGGCTCCAAGGGGAACCCGTGTACCAAATTTGAGAAAGATCCACGAAGTAGTTCCTGAGAAATCGCGATAACAAGGTTTCATGAGGAAACCCAAGATGGCTGCCTTGTGGCCATATTGGATTTTCAAATCGGACCAGAAAAGGATCGAAACACGCAGTAGTCTAAAGTTGTCGAGTTGTAACGTTGTGACACAACAGTGACGTCCCTTCATGTAGCCGACCCGTCGGCAGACGAAACAGTTCACTGGACTAAGAAAACTGATTTAAAATTTGAAAATTTGCAGTAGTTCCTGAGAAATCGCGATAACAAGGTTTCATGGGCAAATCCAAGATGGCTGCCTTGCGGCCATATTGGATTTTCGAATCAGACCAGAAAAGTTATCTTGCACAACTAGACCCCACGGGGAATCTGTGTACTAAATCTGAGAAAGATCCATGAAGTAGTTCCTGAGAAATCGCGATAACAAGGTTTCATGAGGAAATCCAAGATGGCTGCCTGGT
>JAVTVY010000488.1:0-32803 GCA_036873755.1 Hanleya hanleyi
CGATTTTCATCAAAAGTAGATCAGCTCAGAACTTGCTGGTAACAGTCCCCTAATGCACCTTCATGCCAAAAATCAAGGTTCCAATGTCAAGGGTTCTCCTTATTTTGCCGACGAAAGGATTCGGATGGACTGACTGACTGACTGACTCACTCACTCACTCACTCACTTACTCACTCATTACCGGACAATTTGCAAATGAGAGCCTACTTCGTAGGAATATATTCAAATTATCAAAATCCACCGTTCGGTCACATTGATGCTCTTCGTCTCATCGAAGTATGAGAGCCATGTTATATTAATTACTTCGTCCCGTATAGCATTCATATTCCTAATCGATGCGTCTACATGAGCCTGTAGGATTTAGCGTTTACGCCATACAGCAAACTTTCTGACTCTGTTTTCGACTTGGTGTTAGTCCTAGATTCATGAGATGGATTTGCTGTCATAATCGTTACGTGTGATGCTCATCCAGACTCTTTATCAGGTTTGAAAATTTTAAACTGAATTATTCAGTTCAAATTTTGTATTCTCAATCTATAGGAGTATATCTAGTAACAGTCTCAAAGAATTCCTATTCCTTAATGATTTTGTATATGAGAGATTCTAAAAAATCTCTAAAGAAACAAATCTGAACGATTCCGTGGATAATAACATATTTTCTACCGAAATCCGATTAGATATTTCTATATATAGTATTTAGGACAAAATGTATGGGATTTTTGGAATTTTTTATCTTTCGTTAATTAAATTAAAACAGTTTTGTCAGTGAATTCCTAACAAATAAATGACAGATTTTTGGCAGAAGCCTGAGCTAGCCAATTACCCAAGATCGATGTATTGAAGACCGCCTCGGCGGCAGGTGGGATACATTTAATTGATTTGATGCAACCGCACTGCTAATATTAACTGAAAGGTGGTTCTAATTTGCTTTGCTGCCCATACCTCGTGTTTATTCTCGCCCATTAGGAATTGAACTTCCTTGGGCCGGTGACATGATTATTGATCGGAAGGAAGCTGTCCCACGAATGTTCGGGAATAAAAGTTACATAACATTAAAGGAAAATTTAAATCACGGTGGGGAATTGGAATATTCGACAACCACGTTTTCAGCCATGCTATTTTATGGGTGCTGTCATGCCAGATAATTGGAGATAAACAGCATCAAACGATAATTTCCCACCTTTCCATTCAAATCATTGATAATGTCCTTCAGCAGGGATAATTTCAATCGTACGTAACAGTTGTCTATGGCGACAATCTTCTGTTGTTTTTCGTATCTATCATTTATCATAAAATATTTAGATTAATGACTGGGAACTGCCCTATGGACCTCAGCTACCTGTTGTATTGGACTGGAGCGATATGCAAGAGATGGGGAAATCTGACGAAGTCTGGCGACTGAAAAGCAGCCAGAAGACTCCACAGGGAAGCTTCCCTCGGTACATCACATTCACACTCGAGAATACGGTGGCTTTCATGTGGAGACGCTCAATTAAGCTTTGCGGTTGGTCTGAAGTGGTTATAATGTATATCTGGAAAACCAGATAGTTGGATTTTGCTAAACATTTTGATACAGATGTAGAACTCTTTGTCAGGCATTTCGAATAACGAGGAACTGTATACTATAACAAGTGAGAAATGACTACATTGTAGTCAAAACCTGCGGCAGTGGCAATAATACAGTGAAAGGCATATCAGCGAAGGTAGTGGTAATTGTAGAAAAAAAAGCGCCATCTGTCAGTGTTTTCATGCCAAGGGAAGTAATTTTCAACTTCTAACCCACAATTGCAGGAATTGCGTAATGGGTCTGATACCATATATATATATTCATTTTCCCCGTTCAAAATCCAACGGTTTTGACTGGTCCGTGCCGTCTATACTGAATTGACAGACGACGTCACAATGATCGCTTTGGCAATGTCTTGGTACAGGTACATGTATCATGTATGCCAAGTTTCAAAACATTGGGTTCAGCCGCTGATTTTTGCAAATCAAAAAGGCTTTCAAATATTTGGAAATCCAAATAAATTTCAAGGATTTAATCATAGCGCGAAAATCTACGCGCTTCAGTCTTCCTTCTCGCTTACTTTGCCGAGAATGGAAAATTTATATTCCTTCAAAGTTAATTTTCAATGAATTTAGTATCAGGTCTAATTCTTTGATATGTGAAACTATGGAATGGGGTTGAAGGCTTCATCGAACTGTCCAAGAGGCATAATGACACTTTTCACTATTCAAATTGAGGCCTGTGACAGTCTTGATATTCGATTAGAATAATTAATTAAGTTTCTGCATTTACGTGTGTTATCATCTGCAAACTGAATACCTTGACACTCCTTTACATGCAGCAAGTCAATGCCAAGGCATGGTTTGCTCCTTCTATATAAATGATTAACTATTTAATTCTTAGGAAATATCACCTTTTCGAAGGTTGCTAATTTTATTAAATTTTTTATTTAAATATCAAATTCTGCAAATATGAAACTATGAATATCTCCCCATACTCAATTCGCGAATATGTTTGTCACTAAGTCATTCCGAAGGTGATTTAAATGCGAAATGTCAGGGCTAGTTCACTAAACAAGGTATGTGTGTAAGAGAATGATGTCGAATTGTCGGTATTTTCTTTTGGTACATCAAATTATTGCATTCACGAAAATGGCTGCCAAGTTGAAGTCAATATGAAAGGTATCTAAGTATCAAAATCAAAGTAAAAAAACTCCTCTAGGCTTTTGACAACGAGTTCAAATAGATCGCTTTTATGGTCACTATCTGCTAATATATGACGTAATTCCATTCGTAAAACTGACTGACAAAGTAACGAAAATTGTGAAGTGTAGAACCAGTAAATTCTAGCAGAAATGGGCTCTGACTTGAGAGAATGATGTCAAATGCAATATGTTTCTGCCCATTATCTGCTGATATACACAAGTATTGAATTTACGGGAGTGAATCTAAAGGGATTCTGAGTACCGAAGAGGACGGGAACATCAATACCAGCGAAGCAAGGCCCTGGCTTGCGAGAATGAGGATAGAGAGGCTGTGTTCCGAAAGAGGATCATTCAAAATAGCTATGTGCCAAATTTCATGCTTGTAACCGAAAGTGCACAATAAAAACTGCACAACTATGATGTATTGTTCCCTCACAGGGTTGTCTAACTCATTAAATACAAAATAGTGATTTCTGTATTATAAAACCAGTTGCGCATAAAGTCAGTTTTGAGTAGTATCAATGAGTCGGTTTCGCTAAGACAGTAAGTGCCAATCCAGGGATTGGAGGGTCATTGTTTCGATTCCCACAGAGGTTCTTCCTTTCAAAACATATTTCCATATATGCGAATTGCTTGGGGGGTAAAGTTAAACATGATACCAAATTGTCATATCTATATAAGTTAAACATCTTTATTCGGCGAAAGTTGGTGAGTTGTTCCCTAACTGAAACGTAATTGTTGCGTTTGTTTTTATGATGCATGGTCTATAATTTGACACCAAGTATTATTCAATGTTAATCATAATGACAATGCGTTGCTTGTCTAATTCTTCACCAATTTGTGAATTATCTAGATTGGGTAGATAAAATGATTACTAGAAGTAGTGAACATATTTTTCTACTGACTAAGACAGTCGCCTATGACTGTATGCAAGTTAGCCGAACCACTGACACGGTTGCGGCTCACCTTCCTTGGTATATAAGCAATTCAAGGATCTTAAAGTGTATATACATGTACTTACTGTTCAGTGAAAATGGTAATATCTGAATACGATGACTGATGTGTCGATCGACAGCTTTTAAGCGATTGAAGTTTCCTATGTGTTGACGTAAGAGAATTGATGTCTGAACGGAAATCAACGAAGCAATAATTCATTCCACCGAATATAGTTGCAAATGAATTCCAACGTGCCTGAAGACAGGGTTGTCATGTGAGATCGAAGGTTGAAATGAAAAGCGTGGCAGAGATCACACTCTCTTCGCGCATGCGTATTTCAGAAAGTCACAAGAAGAACAACAAGAACAAGAACAACAACGCGAGCCTCCCGTAGACCTGCGTGCCGCAGGTAACAAGCGCTGAATGAGCGCAAAGACCTCCGTCGAGGCAACAGGATCAGTAGGGGAATAGTACATCACTGAATAGCATAGGGCCGGATGCCAAGCTCAATTTTGCATTTGTTGACGTTAACTTCACCAATGGTAATTAACGTGAGATTGAGGGTTCCCCACTAGCATGTCCAGCTAGGGATGTGGAAGCCACATTCCCCGCAAATAATATTTCTTTGATTTCATGTGCTTGAAATATTGGGGTATGGAATAGAGTATATTGATGGAAAACCTGGAATACTGCTTGAGACATTAGGCCCCTTCCCATCAACACCTCCCCATGAGAGGACACCCCCACCCAAATCAACACGTTAGCGTCAGAAATGAGACCCTGTGTGCCTAGTTTTACCAACTTGCTTGTGATTTTATGCTATAGGCCCTACACATCAACACTTCATATTTTGTATGTGTACAGTATAGCATCCTCATTGACAGAATCCTCTACAAAACACATCTGATTTTACCGACATTCCGTTCTGATCTGTCTCAGCATCATGTGCTGATTCAACGAGCTCGGAATAATTTTGTATACTAGTGTTACAGGTCACCTTCACCATAATGTATCAATTAACATGGACTTGTACATGTATCACATTCATATTGAATGGTGATGGCTGATGAGAATATTGCCCATATGGAACAAATGGCTGGATTCCAGCGAATAAAAAGTTCATGCTAATCATAAACAACATACAATTAATAATACTATCAAATAATTATGTATATTCCTTGTCGACATCAATATAATACAGACAATATTATGACTGAATCAGGGTAACAGATATCCAAGGGTATATATGTCTACACTAAACTGAAGGAGATCCATGATGCGTATTATATTATGTTGTAAAACTTCACTTGCTAATCTCGATTATGTTGCTTATTGTGAAAATAAATGAAATTATGAAAATAAATTTAGTATGATTGCCCATTACGCTCAAATTAGAAATATCAGCAGCTAAAGTTAAGCCAATCATAGCAATATCTAACACCATGGTATTGTTGTAATATCACCCAGGTATTGATCTTTGATTAAGAATGTAATGAGATACATATACCTGATCTTTGTGTTATTCTGTATGCAGTTCATTCTGTATGTATTTTATACATGTACATATACCAGAAGTGGAATTGAAATTTGACTAAATAATCAAAATATGTTCGATTTTTACCTCTACTCAGGAAATGAAGTCTTTGTTTCTAGAAGCTAAATCATTTCAGACACATTCAAGTCCTCACCTGGTCAAGGGAGATAATTTTGTAAAAAAAAAAAAAAAAATCAAAAACAAGTATAGATCCACACTGGCGCAGACCAGAAAGTTTTATGACCTTTGATGATATTTGTGGAGCATGCTGCAGGACTTCAACTTTCATGAATCTGATATTATCCACACAATCCCATTCTACATGATATTTTTGCCATAGCACCGATAAACTAGATCCCTTCATTTATGTGGTCTAGATCCAGGAGCTATTGGGGGCTGCAGGTTTTGTAAAAGTTAGATCCAATTATTCTGAGATAAGGAATGAAGTCCGGCATGGTTGTTTTAAGTTAAAACTGGGCATCCTTGAAAATGTCTGACCGATTGACACATGTATCACTCTGCCGGTCATCATTACATGCGTAATGTTTATCACAAGAGAGAATATCTATACTGTGTTTGAGGAATATTTCTGCCTCCCCAATGGAAGGCGAAATTTGAATGAATGGTCTGTGTTGTCAGTGTGTCTGATGTCCCCCTTGCAAAGACAAGAGTATGTAATTTATTATTTATTGATATATTTATTGATTTTCTTTTTGTCTAATTGTCTTCTGTTCAAGTCATTTGGCATTGGTAAAACCTGAAATGTATATCATGTTCTCCTTATTTCATCTAGTGATACTGTCTGTTTGGTTCCAGATCACGGGCCTGAACAAAGTATGTGAAATGTGATCGTATGGCAAATAAATGCCCAGTGGTATGTCCAGGGCTTAAAACTACAAAACAAAATTGAGAAAGGTTCCATCCATGCTATCAGTCAAAAATCTCAATAATGTAGGCCTACATGTGGAATGTAGACACTCCTTTGTTTCAGCTACAATTCAGAATAAGTTTTCAGAATATTATCAGGGCTTAACAAGCAAATTATTCTTCATCAACAAGTATCACAGCACACAATGTGGATGTCACTAAACTGTTAGGATAAATGAAAAGAAAAGCATATGTATATTATTTATCAGCTTTATTAAATAAGTTTACAGACTCACGCAGGTAGATCAATTTGGTGCTTCTGCAAAATCAAACCATTATTCAACTGCCAAATGCCAAGATAAAGCGCCCCCCCCGGAAATATAATTTATCAGCAAAATTTAGAATAACTGTTTTTGAACAACCAGGCTGGTGGATATCATCAACTGAAAGAAAACGACAGGGTTCCCACACCTTGGGGATTTCAAAATTCCAGAACTTTTCCATACCTTTTTCAAGACCTATCAAGTCTTTTTCCAGACTCAATGGACGCTTCAAATCAGCTATTACATTATACATTGCCAGGAAGAATTTTGAGACCGTTAGGTGATATGGATCAAAACTAGTCAAGCTCAAGATGAACAATTAACTCCTTTATGATGATGATGATGTACATTGAGATCACTGCACCAACTTACAACTCAAAAATCAAAGCAGGTTCCAAATTGACAGAATGTTTCAAAAGCACAGAATGATGAACTTTTTTATTTGAAAATACATTCACGTTTTCTTTCATTCTACGAAACAGAAATTAAAAGAATCAGGTTTATTGCTCTTTTTTGTCATACAGACTCACTAAAGCCAGAATGAAAAAAAACAAAGACCAAAAAAAACGAAGACAAAAAAAAAGACCCCAAAAAAATTAAATGAAATGGCTGAAAAGTGTTCTAGTTCTGCAAAATCTTGATTGGATTGGAGAATCTCTCAAATTAATTTCAGAATAATTGTTCATCTTTATATCGTTTGAACAAGTTAAAAAAAATATTAGAACTGATAAGACAACAAAGCTAGAAAAAAAGTACCAAGGGAGACAACTTTTGTACAAGTGCTCTAGAAGTATTGAGCGGAGTTATCCCCCTTCAAAACGTTGCCCCTGGAAACCGTAAAACACGCAATTTGCGTGCTGCTTGGAGGAGATATTTTGTGTCAATGATCATTACCAATAAAGATTACAATTATCAACACCAGTTTTATGAGACTGTAGTAACTTACAAAGTGAATGACAGGTACACGATTCACACAAACGGACGAACCCACGAGGAGATGAATGGGTGTGAATGGACTGGTGCCGCAAGACGGTACATCTTCGGGAAATTTATGACCTATTCCAAGGTTCTTAGCGTGACATGTACATGATCAGGTCAGGGCATTTGCAGCATTTCTGTTCTTCATTCAATATATAGTACTGTTCATACGCCCGATGATATGTACTTCTGTTGCTAACATTATGCAAGTTTTGTTGTTAAAAAAATAAAACTGAACGTACTTGTAGGCCTACTCGTTTGAAGCAGCAGACATTATAAATTTAGTTGACCTAGATTCTGCATTGAAGATCAACCATTGAAACGCGGAAAACAACGAATTACGTCAATTATACAGTATTTTCGCCTGTTGTCTGATCGTACTATTCTTGTTTATCTGATGATGCTAAACAATAATGATCTTGTGAACTTTGGGATAGGCCTATGTCATAAATTTTCTGAAGATGTACCATTTTGCTCTGGTTTCGAGATTGAGGTGGAACCCGACTACAGAAGCAAGGCCCACTGCAATGCATTGCAATGGGGAACCCCGTTATTTCAATTGTGTCCAAAGAAAAGATTCATGATTTCGTCGGGAACCATGACGATCCCTATTGGAAATACTATGAGTCGTGGGTTCCCCATATGACAATTATTTGGCGGGAGATTTCACGTTGCGCTCCTAGACCTCCGTCTGATCGACGGAGGTAAAAAAGGGTACAAATCATATACCGGTATAATGCGATGAACGATTTGGTAGTGCAAGCGTTAGATCCAAATTTAGTAGCCGTCACTTATGGAGATTGCCTATTCTAACCTTGAAATGAATGAGCTACATCAACAGATGTTTTCCCCCATGTTCACCCCTATTCACGGCCTTGATAATTGATCAAGATCGACCACTTTGCTTACTCCACCGCTACAAATTACCTGTAAATACTTCCTGATCTCTGTTACCTCATCTGCTGACGTAATCTACTGCGCCAGCGGTCCCTTATTGTCAAAGGTTGTCTCCCTTAAACCTGTACTGGACTTCCTCCTAACCGCGAATATTTTATTACCGAGTTCTAAGGCTCTGAAGCATATTGTGGTGAATGGCACGATGGGACTATATAAGGTCAACAGATGAGATCACTATTCCCCTTAGATCGCTTCAGGGTTTGTTTTCCATTTGCCAAAATATATTTTGATAAAAAATATGTTATTCCTATTCTGAACATTGAAGAATATCATAAAATATTTAGATTAATGACGGGGAACTTCCCTATGAACCTCAGCTGCCTATTGTATTGGATTGGAGCGATATGCAAGAGTTGGGGAAAATTGACGTAGTCTGGCGACTGAAAAGCAACCATATGACTCCACAGGGAAGCTTCCCTTGGTACTTCACATTAAGACCCGAGAATATGGTGAATTTTATTTGGAGACTATGAAGCATCCACCCGGCCCCTAGCACCGGCTTAAGCGCAATTAGATACTCTACCTCGAGTCTCGCCTGACAACTTGGCCTTTCCAAACGCTCAATTAATCTTTGCGTCTGGTCTAAAGTGGTTATGATTTAAATTATGAAAACCAGATATTTGGATTTTGGATACATACTTCCCTGATTAAAATAGAGGTTCTATCCGTGTTATCAAGTGATAGTAAGTGGCATTTTAAAGTTTGCTTTGATAATCGCCACTTCTTTCCATATAAAGCGAATCTGAGATAACTTCCAAAGATAGCATTGTGTTATTCTCCTGACTGCATCAAATGAAGCAGGCAAGATGCTGACATTGCAGAGGAACAGCTGATAGCTCATGCAGACAATGTCAGGGTGCAATTTTCAGTAGCAAATAGAGATACGGATAACCGCCCTAAGATGAAATATAACCGTTAACCCTATCTGGCCTCCCCCCCTAATTATTTTTCTTACCCATTGAGCTAGGGAGCTGAAACTCACCACGCTATACCCTTGGATCAAGCTCTACCAGAAATGTAAAAAATCCAAGATGGTCACTATGATGACGTCACAGTGACGTCATTTTCAAAACGGCATTTTTTGGTCGATTTTTCGGTCGGATTTTCGACCGAAAGCGCAGAAAGTTTGGTAGGGTGGCATTTCGCCCCCCAGGCCAGGTAGGGTTAACACTGATAATAAATTATGCCTGTAGTGACAGACTGATCAGTCTTATCTCGCTCCTTAAGGCGATAACCTTCTGCCCCGAACTTGCGCATTGGCAAAGTGTTAATATTCATTAGTCGAATTATTTTTCTGATATGACCCTTCTCGAGGAAATTGTCAGTTCCCCATTCGCTATTAATAACAGTACACTGTACTTTTTCCATGTGGATCCGCAAAGTCTCAACATGCACTTTTCCGAACTTACAGGCTTTGTCCATAATTTTTAGCGTCAATTTTCTGTCATAGGATTTTCAGGAAGTTGGTTAAATCTTGCAACTGAAAATCTATTTTATGTACCCGTCTATAAAACATATGTGTCATAAAGAAAGAAAAGAAGGGGATGTTGGCTAGTTTCTTGAAGATATAAAATGCTGTGTAGTACGTGATGACCTCTCCCATCTTGACGATGATGATGACGAATCTGAATCCTTATTCTTACAATTAATCTGAAGTGACAAAACGTACTTAGATGAAGTACTTGACTGACCCTGTGACAAAGACGTTAATGTTTTAACCGCTTCTTGCTATCTGCTCTTAATACTCTGGACATCAAAATAAATAATTGTATACTAATGGGGGACTCTAATGTTGCTCTTTGTAAAACTGGTGGTCATACACAATCAGAAGAATACCACGATATCTTAAAGTCAAACTATTTCTTTCCACAATTTACAAAATTGCCGAGACCAACACTTATCGATTATGTATTCACAAAATTTCCTGTCGGGTATTTTCATGACATACATTACCGATCATTTTCCAGTTTTCCATATCAAAAAAAAACGGAGCAGTATAACAAAATCACTCCTGACCAAAAGGGCAGACTTACTCAAATAATAAAAGAAACGTGCTGACTAGAGTGGTATCAAATCTGAAAACAGAGATCACAGTAAAGCTCTTGGCTAATTTCTGACTAAATTTAACCTTATCTATAACGACTGATTTCCCCGTCAACTTTTACAAGAAAGAAACAAAACATTATCAAAACTTGGATCACACGCAGCATAAACTCGATCTACGTAAAGAAGAGACCATATCGACTCTATATGTTGAACACAGAGCATGCAGAAACAAACTCTTAGAAACAATATTTTGAATATAAATTTATTGAGAAGATAAAGGGACTTGGAACTTGGAATTTTTAAATTAACTTATGAAGAGTGAGAATATGTGTGATTATATTTCTATCCCGCTTGCCTAATCAATCTTTCGTTGTTGTCCGGGGTAGTCTCAAAGCCAGTCAAATATGCTATTAAAGTTACACCAATACTCAAATCCGATGATCACCCTGTACTATCAAATTATGGATCAAAATCGGTCTTACGAAGTCAATTTGGTAAAATTCTCGAAGGAATCGCAGCTACAAAAATAGCAGGTTTGTTGAAATCCAAAGTCAGACATCAGTTTTGTGTAGGTCTATACACTCGACATCATTAGTATCATCTGCATTATGTGATGGACTCGTCTCAGCAGAAGAATCCAAACTCTATAGTATAGTTTCCTTCTTGCATCTAGTGCTTTCGACATTGTGAATCACATTATACTACTTTATAAACTCGATCATTTCGATTTTCGAGGCATGACAATTACTTGGTGCAACAATTATATCTGCCTGACAGATCCCAATGTGTTATATATAACGACTGAAGAGACCAGTTATTTTGTTTTCTTCTGCAAACAAAAATTTTTCGATATCATGTCACAAGAATTAGAAATTGGAGCGATATGCAAGAGGTTGGAAAATATTGACGACGTTCCTTGAGTAAATTACTCTTTAATTGACTTTTCTGTAACCAAATCTCGAGGAATAACAAGAAAACGAAATATAGGTTAATTAAGTCTAATAACGATAAACTACCAGATAATCCATTTCATTTTTTAGAGGCTGAACTACAATTGGTACATCATTTCAAATTCCTGGGTATTTTTCGGGATTACCAGCTAAACCGAAAAGCTCAGATACATTACACAGTTAATAAAGTATCTAGAAACCTTGCTATTATGAACCACATAAAAGACGTTTTGAATAAAAAAAAACTGTACATTTTATATTATTCGGTGATTTTGCCCTCATTTTAACTACTGTAATATCTTATGGGAAGATATCTACATCACTCACTTGCAGTCATTGATACCTCTCCAGAAACGGGCTTAAGAATGATAACATTATCTAGAGATTTAGACCACACTTCACTGGGTTTATTGATTTATGAATTTTACAGTTACAGAAGGTAAATATGTATTAATGCCTTCTTACGACTCACAATTTTTTTTTACCATCCCGAACAGTTCCCACAAATTGTCCAGTACAGGAGAACGCTACTCAACCTATACAGACCCTGTTATGCATCCAATTTGTCGTTTTGCACGCTTACATAACCTCGGCAGTGGAGGACATCAACAAACCTTTTTTAAATCGACGCACAAATCAGACTTGCAGCGTTGAAACGACTGACCCATTCTCGCAGTGTGTGAAATATTTAATTCTTCAGCCATATTGCTCCTCATATTTCCACCGAAGCCATTTATTAGTGTGAGATCACTGGGATGGAAGAAGCCCTTCTGGGTTTTATTTCTGCTAAATCTTCAGGCTTATCAATACTCATATATTTTAAAATATCAGCACGATAGCCAGTGCATTAATTAAACGCAACATTGAAAGGAGTACTGACAAGAAGTAATATGACCCCACAGACAAATATACAGCTGACTACATATTTTTAAAAACATAACAAGGACCAAAAGTGATTCCTGTGATGATCTGTATCCCAGAGTTATTATTGTGGCTGTTATTACTCTTACGTAAGTTTTGGTGAATAAATTCAATTAAATTCATTTATCTCTCCTAACTTTTGAGCCTAGACTAATCAGCCTGTAACTGCAGATGTATTTTCTGATCAGTATTAAGGGTAGCTTCACTCATTAAGGCGGTTATTGCGGACCCAATCTGGACCAGAGCATGGAGGGGTGGGTGGATTCTATTTGTATTTCCTGGTAGAGCTTGACCCAAGGGTACATGCATAGTGTGGTAAGTTTCAGCTTCCTGGTCTCGAGGATAACGAAAATACATATTGGGAATCAACTACTCCCCTCCCCCTCCCGGCCAAGGCTGCGGTACACCCCAATCGCCAAGACATGATAGGATGAACTCTCTTCATACTGTATACATGTACCAGTAAATATTTATAGTTTCCATGGAAACATAATTCATTCCCTCGGGAGACTCGGTTCTCAACTCCGGGCCGTTGGAGTGATCAGCGCGCACGTCTGTATATAGACGGTTCTGCGCCAAATTGGCTTTCCAATTCCGAGCAGATATTGAAACCCGATATGTTTCATTTCACACAGAAAGTATCCTTTCTGGAAGTCTCACTGGAAATGCCAACTCATTAGTCTTGAACAGTTGAGTCTATTATTAACATGTTTACCATTTACGAACACGCATTTCCTGAAATACCATCCCAGAATTGTCGGCTTTCACAAAATCTAAATTTATATGGCGGTTTTGTTGCCTCCAGCTTGAATCCAGCTACATGTATAACGGATAGAAAGATCGCACACACTCATCATGGCATTTGAATGTGAAGATTCTTCCATTTTGTGTGATATACTTTGTTATTGATCAGTGTATAACTAGCAAACAAATCAAACCAACGTATTGGCCCCTACCGCGAATGGTATATCTTCATATTATGAGATGTTCTCATTGTAGTTTATTTTTCAGCAAATCATTTTACTTTAGCTTAGAAAACTGCGTTAGTTCTGTCACGATCTTATGCTAACGAAAGCTGATCGAGGTGGAAGTCTTAGAATCACCTAATTAAATGTAGCATTACAGAGGACGTGGTGGGAGAAGATGCAGGCGCATTGACACGAAGTCATAGGGCCCAATATGAAAATACCTGACTGTATATTTCTAAAACCATCACATAAGAAACAAACTTCATGATGATTTGCATCGCAATCACGCTTTTATTTTAGCTGTTCATGTGGACATATTGAATGGCATGAGCACACGGCTCCCAGCACATGAGTGGTATTTGCTACACATTTAAGAGCGACGGTGCAGTAGCCCCACCAAGCCATCCGATGGAAAATTATGAACTATATGAGAAGAAACGGCCCAAAAGTGGAAGTATTAAAAGAATGCAACTTCTTTTCCAGAACACATATTTGTGAGGTCCGACGCCGACCAAACGCTTCGTTCTCCACCTTAATTACCAGCCACTAAACTACAATCACAATGATTTGTACAGAGGGCAAGCGACGGGGACGGAATGTCCACCAGTAGAATCACACAATACAAGCAATAAGGTGCTGTCAACAGATACCGACGCACTGACACGAAGTCATATGGCTAAACAGGCAAATATACTGACTGTATATTTCTAAAATAATCACAAGAACCAACTGATACGCATTCAAGAGCGACGATGCAATAGCCCCGCCAAGTCATTCGATGGAAAATTATGCACTATGTGGCCGTTAGATAGAAGAAACGGCCCAATTGCGGGATTATTAATACAGTACAACTTCTTGTTCAGAACACATATTTGTGAAAACTGAGACCGATTAAGCGCTTCGTTCTCCTCCATAATCACCAGTTTGAAAACTGCGTGTTGTACAGATGACTGTGGAATAGCTTTGCATTACCAGGTGGTAAACCCACACGGAACGCGTTTTCGTTGTCCCTTTATTTTGACATATTTTACTGTGAGCCGTTTCTTATCCCTAGTGGGCAAACAAATCGTCAATTTCCAATCGCATTACATCATTTATTCATTAATATTTCTATCCAATTAGGAATAAGCCAGTGCTGGGCGCCATGTAGTCTTTCCAGTCAAGATGTCTTCATGAATAAACACAATAAAAGCGTGACTAAGATACAGAACGTCACAGGAATAACTGTTGTTCCTTGATAAGTCTTTGGATTGATTGCCGTCATAATATTGGTCTGTGGGGTTATATTATTTCTGGTCAGTATGCCGACATTTTCCACCGCCATGGCATGTTATCTCCTAATGTCACGACATTACAACATTTTGTTATGGCCGACCTTTTAGACTCTAAAGTCATTTTATTACCGATTTATCCGCAACATCTTTAGAGTTTGGATATATGGACAAGAATGGATACTGAGGTGCCGACAATTCGGATATGCTTATCTGGCATCCACGCTATGCACGAAACTAACGGACTCATTCAATGATCGGCTAGAGCTGACTGCAGACTACACCAGTTCTGAATTTGGATTCAACAATGAAATATTTATCCGAAAAAAATAAAGCTGATCTGTGCAACAGTACAGATTATACCCGCTATTGATTTTTTGTGTAGTATTTCCATTTTTTCTCTAAAATATTTTATCTTTATAACTGAGAATTTCTTTGGTGGTACTGTAAATATAAAATATTTATAAAATACACCCCCTGCATTTCGCTATTTTGATGTTTATGCTATGCTCTTTTCCACCAGCTGTGGCATAAAAAATGGTATATAAGTCCACTTCACTTTTTATATCTTTGAAGGTGCAAGCCAGGCTTGCCATATATATATATTAGTGGTGTGTAAACTACAAGGCCCTTATCGCTTAGTTATAAGAAAGCGCTTGCGCGATTTTGAACGTTCGTTTTTTTTATTATGGATCGCCGAAACTAACGCTATGATGCCATGACAGCAATATTATCGAAGATAAGTTGAAAACGTTGCAAGGGAGTTCATCAAGATCAAAAATAGCAAAGCCAGGGAGAGTTATCTCCCATTTTATAGGCTACTTTTGCAGTCCACAATAAAGCTGATATTGGCTTCCCTATTTTCTCCGTTGACCTCTGGCAAGAAATTGAGATGATGTATCATTAAAATCTACAATACAGCTAGTATGTAATTTCACTTAAGGATGTCTGCTGGTGGTAAATCATAGTAATTAACTTTTTGAATAATATGTGTTGCTGAATTCGTAATTGTCTAATATGAGGAAAAACAAAGAAAAAATATAGGTTCGTGTGCATTTTTTAGCTGCAGACAGTGTTGAATGGACTGACCCATACTCCATTTGATAACACAGAAAACATAGAGAATAGCCCTCGTTTTGAAGCATATTCATGAAGAAAATCATATAAATAGTATTTAACTTTTTCTTATATTCTAACTTTTTGAAGATAATCACAATGTTTAATCAATATTTATCAAATTGGATGAATGTTGCTGCGCCAATTTCTCGGCTAGAAGACCTTTAAAGGAAATCCCTATCTCTTAACCTAGGAAAGGGAGATAACCTGATGGGAAAGACAGGCAAAAACGTGGAAAATGACCGCCAAAGCCCAAAACCACCAGCGGACTACCTTAATCTTGAGCTCGCCACTCAAATTTCAGAATTAACGTGGACAGCCTTTGTCCATAAATAATATTAGCGTAAATAATCGGATGCTTTCATTGCAATGTCATATATGCTACATATGCTATATATTACTGTTTTCGTCATTTTATTAGAACTATTGTTATGAGGTGACTTTGAAATTTTTGGATACAATTGCACAAACACATTACTGTACAAAAATCCACTGCTCTAAGGAAAATCGATGTAAAAAAACCCCTAAAAAACGTTATGCTCGAAATGTGAGAACACAATCGACGGATTCGACACTCATAAGCCAGCCGTTGTCCACGAAGAATTTCTGCCTCCATAATAGAAAAACCTAATTCGTGAGACTATATTAGCATCACGTAATATAAAACAAATCGTATATATCAAAAAGATAGTTTCTCGAAAGAGAGAAGCAGGCAACAGTTTTCAATTATGACATGTCAGAGCATTTCCATCATAGCTCTCGAGATTTGTATCTAATACCGCTTATGCCGGTGCTAGGGGCCGTGTGGTCATATCATCCAAGTTGCCACATGAACAGGTACAATAAAAGCGTACCTGAGATACAACACATATCACGAATCGTTAGATTCTTGGTATGTGCTTTAGAATAGATTAACCAGAAGACTATTCTGTGAAGTCATGTGACGCAGCCAGTATGTCGGCACCTCTTCCCACTTCCCTTATATGTGATGTAATGACATCATGATGCCCCTGTCGTCAAATCCCCGACCACTGATCTGTATTCTGTTTTCGGTTTCCAATTCGTTTTCTAGAAGATTGTATCTTAATCACGCTTTGATTGTGATTGTTCATATGAACATCACGAAGATCTCGCATAACGCCTTGTTCATGCGGTCCCTGGCCCAGTTTAAGCGGAATTAGACACAGTTTCGTCACAAGCTTTGCGCATCAAGATCGTACTTTGCTATCAGTGTATGATACTTATCGCAACATTTGAGAATATTTGAAATGGAAGAGCTGCTGCTATAGCCTTGTCAAATCAATTTCTGCAAAATGTGTAGTGACCATGCTTGAAATCTTTACATTTCATATATGATCATGCAATGCTACTAGGTGAGATGTCTATACAACATATTCAGAAATCCTCTTCATGTTTATAGAGATATAGATCTAAATATCCAGTGAAAGTGGATATATTTCTGTCAAGGCCTCACCTATATAGGAGGTACTCAAAGCGAGAAATTCGTCTATATAGCGTTTGGTGGATGAGCTTAAATAATGCACATGTTTTGGTAATATGATCGTAATCATGAAGACCGCGAAGGGTTTGTATCACATGATATTCCTGGGTTGATTGAAACTATAATAATGTTACAATTCCTCCCCCCCCCCCAAATGTGCGTCACTGGTGGTATAGCTTTCAATTCGTGACGTTGAACAAAATATCCTTTGTAACGGACTCGTCTGTCGTCTATAACGTTAGATGGTTTAGATATATTTAACTCTATATCCAACACCTGGTAATAATATACAGTCAAAGTAGCACTATGTGTGAATCATATGTAGCTGTTATATGTGACATATTCTCCTCGGAACCAGCCTCATATATCTGAGCTGAGAGTCTTATATAACCCATACATAGAAAATATAACTAATGCAATCCAAATTGTGTCACGTAAACAACTTTTGCAACTGTGACTGGTGCTAATGAAATTTCTCGTGAATCGCCAATATGATTATTACGCACGAATCACACCTCTGTATTATTTCAAATATAATACATACGTGTTTTCGGTCCCATATGTGACTTCACACATGAGTGTCCTCATACGGTCAATAATCAGATGTAGCGATTTGAAATGTAAGCGATTCATAAAAACGTTTTATTTGTTCAGTTTAAAAATGGCGGGGGGGATAGGCAGAACCGATAGTTGAATCGCATTCGATACCTACCGTTAGCGGCAGAAGTAATGGGTTTTTTTTTACAATCTGTCGGCAGCCTTGCAGAGAGGAGACAATGAACAACTAAGATGAGTGAAGCAATTTGGGTTTCGAGATTCGTTGTCCTATTTTCAAAATCTGTCTAAAGTGCGTTTCCATCCCTCTATTTACAAAAAGGTATAGTATATGGTATCGTGAGATAACAATAACGATTAACCACCATTGTTTTATTGAGAACAACATCGACTAATCAGCATTGTTTTATTGATTTGAGACACGGCCATGTGTTTATACGGTCCTGTGGTAAGTAGGCCAGACAAGAAAATGGAATCTATTATAATATAACGCTAACGTATATATGAGGTGTACGGCTGTACATAATTATCTACTTGTATTCTATTATACACTATTTATTTATTTATTTATTTGTTGTTTTTGGGGGGGTCGTTGGAAGATTTACATCATAGCTGTTGGTACTACTCTTGTCATACTGAAAATGCTTGTTTTTCCATGCGTGTCTCTTTAACTCAAGTTATACAATATCTTTAACTTTTGCATGTTTATCTAATTTTTGAATGGTTGCATATAGATATATCAGATCAGATCCGATATATAGATAATCAGCATTGTTTTATTGGTTTGAGACACGGCCCTGTGTTTACACGGTCCTGTGGTAAGTAGGCCACACAAGAAAATGGAATCTATTATAATACAACGCTAACGTATATATGAGGTGTACGGCTGTACATAATTATCTACTTGTATTCTATTATACTCTGTTTATTTATTTGTTTGTTGTTTTTTGGGAGGGTCGTTGGAAGATTTACATCATAGCTGTTGGTACTACTGAAAATGCTTGTTTTTCCATGCGTGTCTCTTTAACTTAAGTTATACAATATCTTTAACTTTGGCATGTTTATCTACGTTTTGCATGGTTGCATAGAGATATATATCCATTTTACTGGTGTTTTCACGCCATGGTAGCTTTCCGCTCTCCTTTCTGCCTTTACTCTCCTATTTAACAAATAACCCTCCATAACATTAAGACATCTATATTCCGTGTATTACATCCAGCATGATGTTTTCTAGATTAATATATCTTCTCTTATATTCATTATTTGTTATGTAAAGAGCAAACTCAGAGTTAAGTTTTGGCGAACATAAACCTAATTTTAATAGGTATGAATACGCCATCCAATTTCGAATTAGCAGTAGTATTATACTCTAGATGAAGTATTACACGAAATGGTGTAAAAATGATGGATTTTGTTCACGACTGCCATTTGGCAGAAAGCGACGTTACCTCCTATTCAATCACTCACTATTCTATGAAAGCAATTGGAAGCTGTTTTGTTTTCGTCAGAATGACACCATTTCTTGATATCTGAACTACAAAAACCTTGTGACGGACATACCCTGGCGTTTTCTGACGTTCGAAGCAGAAAGCAAAATATCATCTCGAATACAATGTGGTCGTAAACAGTTTCTAAATTCAAACTGATTACCATGCGAAATCATTCCCCAAGTGTTTGTATATATTAATAACAGGTCACTTGAAAATGATTCCAATGCAGGTAGATTGTCGACGAAAGCTGAAAAAACATAAAACCTTTCGAAGACTCACGAACCATCGAAAGAAATATCCAATATCCAATCCGATTCGCCAGAAGTACATTGTTCTGCTAAAGTGTCGAATATTTCAACAATGCATGAACTATTGTGACCGGGACTATATCTCAAGATATTATGATAGTTTCGCTGGATAACATCATTAGTATAGAGGAGATCGCTTACATGGTATTATGTAACTCGGATATAACGATATTTGTCCTCGTCTGCATAATTTGTTTGCAAATGTAAGCAGATGAGGGTCCCCCAAAGAGAGTCAGGAAATAGAAACTTCATATTCTGTTGGAAAATACTATTCCAGATTTTTACATAGATATTATTATATCGTCATGGTTTTAGGAAACAGTGCAATAACTATGTGTCATCTATATGTCTGGTGAATGAAGAAAAATGTAATCTTGATTTTAAAATCGGTGGGCATGTCCACACGCTTGGATTACTTGGCAATAGCGGTTTGTTAGATCAGCCTCTAAAATTGGTCCATTACTCATGTACGCCATCGCGAGAGGTCCGTTTTAGGAGGGAAAGAGTGAGGGAAACTTCATAAGAGTCTGATTTATGGTATGATATATACTACTAATGACACCTATATTTCTCCACAGTGTCACTGTGCCATTACAAGATTGATATCGCGGTTCTTCGACAGCGTCACTGGCATTTTAAAATTGAACTCTATCTTTTCACAGTGCCACTGTGCCATTTGCAGATTGAACCCTCTCTTTTTCTACGGCGTCACCGTCTCATTTTAAAATTGAACCCTATCTCTTTCTCAGCGCCACTGTGCCATTTACAAGTGTAAGCCTCTCTGTTTTCACAGAGTTGATAATGTGTCATTTCAATATTGATATATTAATTAAGCAATCCTCATTATATCAGCTTTATATACACCCATTCCGACAATGTTCATTCACTCTACCATTTCTAGGTTTCGAAGTTAAAGGGCTAAACTTTCGACAATTCAAACATAGCATCACTGTTCGAAGTTACAGGGTTAAACTTTCGACTATTCAAACATTGCCCACTGATACTAGTCCTTGATTTAACAAATATAATTCATGCTTTCAATCCATACAGTGTTATTCTAAACACTGCTTGTTTACTTGCTAGCATTTCTTGGTTTAACAAATACATTGATATATGGGTTTATTTCATTCAAACATTGTCCTATGACTTATTGATCTGGGACAGGATCAAGTTTTCTTAAACTCCACGAAATTCCACATGCAATGACCACTGGCTGCTGTGTGAATTATTCATTCAAATTATCTCCTGATTGATTACATGAAAGAATTACCTCTAGATGATTTCGATATCTTATAGCATTATTCAACCCGAGCTATTATTCTTTAATATCACCTGTAAACTAATGAGAGGTAATATTCACAAGAGTTGACATAATATGACAGTGCATACAATTAGGAATACAATGTCATGTCAAGGTTGGTGTTAGACCTCAATTACACGGTGGAATACTTTTGTTCGAGTCTCGTCTTAACTCCAGCAAAAACAATTCTGTTTTCTCTGTTAATAGTGGAGAGATCAGTGTCAGACGTTGGCGGACAGTGTGAGCTGTGGCTAGAGCTATCCGTACTCACCCTCGCTAAGATACCGAAATACGTCGTCGACATGGTGTACATCGGCTGCGGAAAACAGTTCTCAAGAAAAGGTTTGTGGTCTTCAGTTTCACACGCATACCAAAAATTGTATTAAAATTCCTAAAATTATTTTGAAATTCCTAATATTGTATTAAAATTGAAATGTTTCTGAACCAAAAATCAATATCTGTCAATGAACAAAAGTGTTGACGGCACGTTGTTGACATGACAACCAATCTGAGAAATGTGGTCAAAATGTTATACTTGTCAAACTACGATCTGGTTACTTCAATAATTCTCAATTGAGGATGAATACTACATAATCACCGCCAAAGAGCTTTCATCACATTTCCAGTCTCCAATAGAGGTGCCTTCAATAAACCTAAATCAATATTTATAGGCTCTAACTGTGAAAAGATTAAGTATAATGCTCCACATTTGCCACTTGCGTCATTGCACACAAAATTCGAATCTCTCACACCGCCGAAATATCTTGAATATATATTCTAGATGCAACCATCGATGAAAATTCCGCTTGTCCACAAAGAATTTCGTGTAGCTGATAAAAAAGCGCTTTCAGCACCCAAAATATATTTTGCTAAATCCAATCTAGTTTTTCGACAGAGATAAACCACCGCCAGCTTCAAGGATGTCATAGAAACATGATTTCCGTTTGTTATATCATCGAAATTGTTTCAGTTTTGTTTCAAAGTTTTGTTTCTTCGTAGTGCCGAAACTATTACCTTAGTGGGTCAGTAGTAAGTCAATGTTAAATGAAATATGCCTTGGGTATACATACAGCCCTCATCGATTAGAACTAACTAAGCTGTAGTGAATATCAGTATATATAACATAAGCCATGCAATTTATGAATCATGGACGTTTACTGTAATGTAATGTTTTGTGAGGGGAGGTGTTGATTTAGACCAACGCTCTTCACCAATCTCATTTCATTTTATTATTAAACCAGGTAATAAACAATATGAAATACTTCAACTTGGGCAAGATGAACTCATTACCATAAACAGTATCATCATTGGTCAGTTTTACGTTGCTTCTGTGGTTAAATGGGTTCCAATACAAAGCGTAACCTGTTCTTCAATTGCAAAGCAGTGGTATTTCCAGATACCCAAATTTTGAACACTATAATTACAAGCGTCTAGTCCGTCATCCATAATTCAGCCGTCGTCCATTAGAGAATATCCGCGTCCATAATCCAAAGACCTATTCCATATTCCATATAACAGTATTAGCACCAAATTCAAAAAGACAATCATAGTATACATAAACATAGGCTTGTTTCCTGCAAGAGAGAAGTGGTCAACAGTTTTCAATGATGCCGGCAAGACATCATGATGTTCCAAAAATATCAAATCGTATCGCTGATCAGTATTCTTAATCCATAATATTCGTTGTAAAAGTCGTCATCTAAAGAATGATGTATCTCAGTCACGCTTTGATTGTGACTGTTCATATGAGTACCATGAGAGATCTTGAAGTACATGGGTTCATACGGCCCCTAGCCCCGGGTTAAGCGCAATTAGACACAAGTTACGAAACGTAGCGCCATAGATCTTGCACGCTACGTTCGTATTTCTTTATCAGCATGCGATATGTATCGCCAAATTTGAGAAACTTTGAGTAGAGGCGTTTGGTGGAATAGCTATTCGTTGTCTGTTGCAAACCCTTTGTTTGTTACAAAATTGAACAGTGCAACTGGTGAGTTGGTAATTACAGCGATTTTTATTTCCCGAAGAAAATACAGAGAAATGCAAATTCTATTACCTTTGAGCTGCTGCTTGTTTGCTCTTCAGTTAGATAATGTCCAGTGAGTATGAAATGAACTCTCATATGTCTTTTTGAAATTGTACTCTATTAAATGGTATTTTGTCGTATAATTTTGTTACTTCGTCTGTTTAGAAATGTCATTTATTTTCATACTCGAATATTACATGATGGATATTTCAATTCTCCGGATATTCTGTCAGGCGCGATGAGACATGAAAACTATAAGTAGAAACATGTGGTTTTTAATTGCTTTTGTTCAGAAGTGCCGATTTCCTTACTTGTCTAGTGATGGGCGTGAGGCTATTCCTACGCTTCTGTCAGGAGTGTTTACCATCAATTAGATATCTGTATCATTACTTAACTAAATATTCGGAACATTCTGATGATACAGCAAGACAAACATTTTACTCGATCCATAGAGTTTGCACACACATGAATATTTTACAATATTTACTTTGCACTCTGTCGCGGAAATACACATATCAATGTATATGTAATTAGCGGTATTGTTTTCACAGATTGACAACTATGAAACACAGTTTTTACAAGCCTAATGATTGACAATTTATACTGTATCAAGAAAATATAGAAACATATAAGTGTTTACAGTCCTCTTCAGTCCTTATCATGCTCATGGAACCTGTCATTCGTGCAAGGGTCAAACCATCCGTGACTGATGTAAAATACAATTTTTGATGGTTGGACATGTTGATATACGGGTAAATTTTCATATACAAAAACGGAAGGATCTACAAACTCTACCGTTCGCGAAATGTTGTATCCGGGTGTGGGTGTGGGGGAATACACATATTTGAGAACTTCTTCTTCATGACGATACAATACCAAAAAGGATTGATCGTCCAGTCGATTACGGGTCGGCTGATACCGCATTCTTCTTTGCCATCTATTGCACCAAACACACGGAGTTTCTAGCTTTGTATTCTCGAGATGCCCACCTATTGTTGAAAGGCATTAAACGGAATACTTTGGAAACGGACCGTGATGCCTGAATGGTTGTTTTAAATAATTTGTATTCCATTTGTGTAGTACGTAGGCATGAGAATGCATGAATCGAATCGTGAAATCCAGAATGCTTCAGTATGATCACGCATGCATTCTAAACATATCTTCGAAAAGTACCTTATGGAGGTAGCGAGTACACTAGTGTATGTGAGATAACTGTGGTAGTTACAGTTGAAACAAATAATCGAATATCGCGTTTTTAAGACCCGAACGGGAACGATTCGATGCAAAGTAGTGGGTCCCGTCGACAGATTATGCGTCTCTTCTATCTCTTCAGACTAGATATTGCGCGCTATCAGGATGATTATAGATAAACCATTAGAGATATTCTTACCCGGGTATTCCAAAGCCCAATATTTGGAAGAGATATCTAAGTTAATATGTAAAGTATAATCGTTATTTTTAATAAATCAGTATGTCTGATTGTGATAAACGTGATGTCAGAAGCAATAGTCCTGAAAAAGCCGAATTTCGAGATCGCTGTAAGACTCTTGCCCTGACAACGTCGATGCATGGTGCCCAACACATCGTCCTTGAGAAACATGTCGTCAAGAAGGTGATATGGGCTATGCTGGTAGTGGGAGGTATAGGTAAGTATTATATTATATTTACTGTAAAAGTTCGCTAATAAGACATTTTATATAGAAAACCATTGGAATTGAAATCACATCTAAAAAGGTTGTTTTCAGGATATAAAATCAAATGCAAACAGCTTTGGGCTTTGGATCTGATTTTAAATTGATTGGTCTATCAAACATCATACGTGTGTTTCGGAATCCAAAAATCCAATCGATCTGTAACGAACAGATTTTCAGCATTTAAGGCATCGTTGCCAATTATCGTTCGCGAATGAATCGTTTATTTCGTCAAATTTTCTCGAAGTTGCGATTTTCCAAGGCGCGAGGAAATGGGTTTTTTTCTTCAAAATAAACGATTCATTCGCGATCGCTGTTCGAATGGGGTTTTTTCTGTTGGCAATCGTTTTTCAATCGAGAAAATTTTCTCGAATGAAAAGCGATATCGCGATTCAATCGTTTTTTAATCGAGAAAATATAAGCGATTGAAAAAAAACGATTGAGGATTATAGCCGAAAATAGTACGGCAAGGTTCATCCTGACTGACCCGCATACACGTTCGAGTTTCTATATCATATTTAAACACTTCAGTCAGACTATAAGCTCGATCATTTTTTCTTCTTCCTTTTCCATTCTTCTTTGCCTTGTGTAAAACTATAGCTTTTTTCAGTTCATTTGGCGGTTATATAGATACGATGGGGATATTGAAAGAAATTAAAAAAAATAGTCTTTTTTCATAGGAATAATGGTGAACGATATATACATATAATATTAACTTCATATTTACATATATTTTGTACGGGACACAGGCCGGATATGGTCAGATTGAGTCATTTGCACTTGCATTTTCGTCTATTAGTTAGAGTATTTCTGTGTTTTAAAGCTGGTATTATTCCAGATTTCTTGTGTGGTATTTTTCGAGAACGTTTTCGGCATCTGTGCGTGCTGAAATTTTGAGTTGATTCGTCAGATTTTCGCTGCTCGCGTTGTTTTCTGTCTTAAGACCACCATCTTCCTTGTGTAGATAGATGGCGCTGTATTGAATATAACATTGTCATACGGGGCTTTTGAGTCTTCGAAAGCACTTAATTATTAATATATAGCGCGGGCTATTTGTAAAACTTTTCACAACTGTCATTATTGTTTTGCTTGTTTGGTTGTGTGAATTAATCTTTTCTGCATGGAGCTCCCTGGGTGGGAGTTTTGTTGTGCGGCTCCCTAACTGGGAGTCTGTAAGTGCAAAACCCCACAGTTGCCTGGCTTGTGGGATATTTGATGGTAGATGAATACGTATATTTTCAATAAATTAATACAAAGGGAAAATATATATATAAAAGAAATTATTCAAAGAAAATAATGATATTATTTTTCACAATTTGATGAAAATACACGTATTCATTCACCATCAAATATCCCACAAGCCTGGTAATTGCAGTATGGAAAACACTGAAATTGGGCTGAACGTGGTTTGCTTGGCAAGATGATCAAGGTCTCGCCTTTGGCTAAAAATGAAACCTTGACGATGCGAAGATGTGTTTCAAAAGGCCTGTATAATTCAGTTCACGTGACTTGGTTGCTGCAGAATCAAACAACGCCCCTCACCGTGTATGATACTATATGTGAAATGACTGCATTAATATAAAATATGAATATAAAACGTCTTTCTCGGTCCGACAGGTTTTCAAATCCCACATATAAATCTTTAGTTTTGCGAAAAAGACGAAATCTTTAACCGTACTCGGGGGAGAAATTTGTTCTCCCTTGCCAGCTTGGTTAATCCAATATGAGATGAAATTATATAATATTCATGTGATTTCTGGCTTGAGCTTCCCTTTGGAATCATTCATAGTTAATTTATCAAAATGTAAAATTACAATAAAAAGTATTGTACATATGCGAATCCAACCGTTATATGCGATTCAATCACCATTGTGATATGTATTTAATATAAATATGAAATCACTGCCGCGAATATTCTTACAATCAATAAAATTAACTTGATGGTAATTGTTTGAACTTATTCACATCTCAATAGTTTAAAAACTGTACCAAAACATGAATGGATACCCTTTCCTAATATATGTTTTACTATAACAAAATATACATATGTAATTACACTATTTTTCACCTTAATTAATCTTGAAATTCTCGACTGGAGGGCTAAGCTGTTTTGGGCTATCGCCATGCGCCCATTCACACCTCTATCAAGTCTGTGCCATACTCATTCTGATAATGCAATCACGACGAACTCAAATCCACTTTAATAATGACCTATACCCGGTATTTACAAAAACAAGATTTGCGACTATCATCCTGTATTGTTTATACCAAGTTGCATGAATATATGAGGAAATTATCGGATTTATGAAGGGAATGACTGAACATTAACACATTGTCGGCTCGCACGATTATTAAAGGGAACGTAAACTCTGTGATAAAACACCGCGGAAATTATACAAGAGTCCCTATAGATTAAAAAAATCGTGACAAAGATTTTTTCCCATTTTTTCCCAATGAATGAGAAAGACGCAAACATAGAAAATACTGTGTTTCTGAATTTCTCGAGGGCGCCGCCATGTTTATTTTGAGCAGGATTTTAAACCAATGGGAAAGCTTAAAATTCAGTTGTGCCGATAATCTCCTACGTCATCGGACCTTTACTTAGCCGAGATAACATGGCCGCTGTTATGCACTTCTCTGTACCTGGACTGATAGATGCAATGTTTCAAGGATTATTGATTAGTTTTGATTCTAGCAGATATTCCTGATTGATCTCCTGATTTTACCATGCCGGTCTGCTGTGCATTTGACTGTCACAATGTGCCAGGTAATCCCGACACGTCGGGTCTATCAACAGTTACTCAAAAGCGCATCTCCTTTCATCGATTTCCTTTGTCTAATGATAAACTATTGAAAAGCTGGTTTCACAACATCGGCCGAAAGGACTTCACACCCACAGAGAAATCCAGACTTTGTTCTGCCCATTTTCTCGAGAGTTGTTTCAAAGTGGACATGTACGCCAAGCTGATGCTTGGTTCACCCCGCCGCAAGGCGCTCTAAGAAGACCGCAACGTCTAAACGACAATGCAATCCCGACGGAATTTACACATCGTCGGGCACCGAAGCAGAGGTCGACCACAGTGTCAAGACTGGAAAAACGTGAATCGGCTCGTTTGGTGACAGAGGTAAGGTCAAAATAACTGTTCTGATAGTGACTGATATTGGTGAACAATGAACTTAATCACGTGTGTCGAAATTTGGCACCTCTGTGATACCAATTGGAGTTTAGACTTTCGTTTGGTAGTTGAACAATTGAAACGTTACTGCTAATATTTATTGTTATAGTTTTGGACATCCATGAACTTCTCTCAGCTCGGTCGCCAGTGTGGGTGAAAATTATCGTGGAGTAATTGGGACTTGGACTCGCATTTTGCGGATTTCTATTCACTCGAAGTACATGTACACTTCTCTTGTCACGCGAAATGTGGGTTATATTGTTTTTGTCCCTGTGGGCAGACTTGTCACTTGTGTCAACACCAGCCTGTGTAAGTCCCACAGCCGAGTCGTTCCAGCCGAGGTGAGTTTTGATTGGCTGACATCATGACGAGGCCTGGAATTTGTTATCATAAATGTGAAGTGCTATCTATATCTAATGCATTTTCCTCTTTGTGTTTTACAGTTACTATCCACACCAACACATGCAGAGGTCCTGCCAAGCAGAAAAAGAACAAGCCCGGAAAAGGTAAGATACTGGCAGATAGCAGGGCTCGAAATTGCCACAAGCCCGGCAGCCCGTGAAACTTGTCTGGTTGAATTTAGTTCTAAAGCTAGCTACCCTGCTGAAGTATGCATTTGCATGATTTACCTTGATGCTTTCTATTTTTATCCTTCAGCCAAATTGTTATTGTCATAAATAATATCTGTCCTGTCTGTACATGGTCAAGATCCCTAAAATGGTTTCACTGGTGATTTCCAAATTTGATATGATTAGCTTACTTACCTATAGTCAAGAGCCAGAAGCCTATCAAAATAAACCTGTTCGGATAATTTATATGCTTGCTATGGCAAGATAAAGTTATGCCTATAATATGATTGAATTAGTGTGACAGTATGACAGTAAGCGGATGGAGATAAAACTGGAGATTCATATTTTGTATACGGTTTAGGCTTATTTAGCTGATAGTTCAGTGAGCATGTGTACCATACTAGTTTTGTTCCCTTTTGGTATATTCAAGGGATGTTATCATCAGCCTGTCCAAATGTACCTAAAGCTTGTCACCTCAGTATCTTGTGTGCTTTCAATGCTAGGATTGTGAAACTTCAACAAAGGAAAGCTTGTACACTGTATAGTGTAGAAGATGTAGAAGAGCCTTTATCAAGTTTTAACACATTTTATTCTTGATAAACTCAAAAGATGCTCCCCGTCCTGTTATAATCACTGTTTTCTTTCATTTAAAGACTCGTCCCATATCTGCCAAGAAGAAGAGAAAACCAGCAGAAACCGTGACCCTTGCAACCTTACAGCAGGTCGATGAACCTGAACCAAGTACATCCATGATGGTAGATGTGGAGTCACCAGAGCAAAGCATTCAAGGGTTCACAAGTCTTTCAGACCTTGAGGTAAGGGATTACAAGTTTAATTTTGGTCCCATTCCAAAAAGATAATCATTACATATACACAAAATATATGCTTTTTATCTGAAAATATAACTACATGTAGAAGTAAACCTAAATGATTTTACGGGTGATGAGGAAAAATCATCACCCTTGAAGTTGATGGCCATCACCTTTAAATGGGGTGGCTCTAACTCATTAGCTTTCAAGGATAATGATCATCACCCTTAAAGTTTATGGCTCTAACTCATCACCTTTAAAAGGAGATGGCCAGGTCTGATCATTATCAATAAATGGTGATGGTACATCATCTTTTTTTATGTGTTTTGTACGAAGTGCGAGTTAAAACGGTGGAGGGGGGGGGGGGGAGAGGGGGGTTGCATGGCACATTTTATGTTCATTTAAGTTTATCAGCCACATGATGCACTAAGAAGTTCATTGTAATCAGTTGTATTAATAGTTCAGTTTGGTTTCCGTGCATTGCAGGCCACACCACTGAAGTACACGTGTATTTATGGGACCCCACTGAGAAGCTTGAAAGACCATGGCTATGCCCAGTTTGCTCAGAAGTCAAGAGCAGTTGGGACACAGACTGATGCTGCACAGTTGGTACTGGGCCATTTCCCACTACCCTGCTACCTCCTGTCAACTGGCATGACCATGACTGGAGATAGGATTATAGATTTAGGGACTGATCAACTGTCAAAAAGAATGTGTTTATGGAAATATTGGATTCGTGTAAATATATACATGTAGTTGCTCCAGTTGGCAGGTATGGTAGTAGGAAGGGGTTGGTACTGGGCCATTTCCCACTACCCGGCTACCTCCTGTCAACTGGCATGACCATGACTGGAGATAGGATTATGGATTCAGGGATTGATCAATTATCAGAAATATTGTGTCTAGAAATGTTTGCGTTCTGCAAATATATACATGTATATAGTTGCTCCAGTTGGCAGGTTGAGCAGCAGGAAGGGGTTGATACTGTCATCAACATTGCATCATGATGATTGAATAAGACAGGACACTGAAACTGACCAATGAATAAATATTGTCAGCTATATATTTCTGACATTCCTTTCAGTATTGACTTGCGTTTTCATCATTTTGTCCCGACATCTGGAGGGGTGACTATACTATTGGGGTCTGTCCATCATGCCACCCATCTGTCCGTCTCCAAACCATAACATTTGAAAACCTAAACGGATTCTTTATAAATTTGGTGGGTTTGTACCTTCCCTCAACATATCGCTTGGGACCACCAAGGGTCCTGTTCAATAGTTCTTGACCTCCCCAGTCCTGCTGGGTGTGAATTAGTATGGCCTGGACTGCCAGCCCCAGCCCCACCCCCATAATGGATGGATGGGCAAAGAGCCCGCTTAATAGTTCCACACTTAGGCACCCAATCTGGCTTGATGATGTGCAGTTCCACTGTGACAAACATTTTAGGCCGGCTCTTAATAGCATGGAAGATAAGGCTCCTGATCTTTCATCGGTACCCAACATTCACATAAATTTACTGAATCAAAATTCCATTACTATGATCAGTCATTTTATTTACATTTTCAAAACGTGAATATGGACGAGTCATTTTATTTACATTTTCATAAAGGTCGAGTCATTTTATTTACATTTTCATAAGGTCAGACACTTTATTTACATTTTCATAAGAGTGGAAGATGGATGAATCAGTCGTTTTATTCACATTTTCATAAAGCTGAATATGGCTGAGAGGATTAAAGGCAGTTTATTTCACAGATCGAGAGGATGAATATTGTGCAGTTTTGTATCGACTGTCCTGGTCACTGTCAGCTTCCCCAGATTCATAGCCTTCATACTCTTCATTTGGTTGTTTTGGAAATGCTTCCCTGATGGCATGTGTCACACAGGCAGGTATCACCTTTCTTCGCTTGGGACCAAGCCTCCCATGGACCCACCATATCGAACTGTCGATATGCTGCGTATCGATAGGATCTGAAATGTTGTAACATTCCAAGGATTAGAAGAATCTAGACTGGATGAGTCTCTTTCATATGAACTATTTAATAATGATAAAATGATCTTTAATATATATATACGTTTGATAAATAAAAATAAAAAAATGAAAAAACTATTTCTGAAATAGTTTCAAGCATTTCTTAATAGGCAGTGTTACTTCTATTTGTTTCCCCTTTAATACATTATGAAACAGGGGCTGGGTCCAGTCTAAGAAGAATCCTGATCATGCTAGAAAGAAAAACTTGATCACATTTAACAATAAAAACATGTCCATGTTGATAATAAATAGGTCTTTAAAATTTAAAATGCATTACCAGAGAATTAAACACAGTTCACAATAGTCAAATTTGAAGGTCAGATTAATTAAGTTCATAGAGTTGGCTGTATTGTACCTGTTGCCTGGTTGATCTACATCCCAATGATCAACCCTCACATTGTTTAATGCGACCAACACATTCCGTAGCACAACCCGGTTGAGGCATAACATTTGGAAGTCTGCATTGTTGACCACACATATAGAGTTATCTGGAAAGGAAAGAGAAAAATGCTCAAACCCTGTATTGTGAAATGTATCTGGCATAAATAGTTTAAGATGTGAGTGGTAAAATATTTATTACAAACATTGTCCAGCTGAATATTCCTCATGTAACTGTTGATTGGTCTAGGTGTACAGTGAGGAGGTTTCACTCACGGGGGCTTGTTGATGGTCGGTTATTAATTATATATATTATGATATTCATATATTTATACTATCCTCCTATTAATGGAGTAGGAGGAGAGTATATTATATATATTAATATAATAATTAATAACTGGCCATCAACAAGCCCCTGTGATTTCACACATAACTGGACTGAAACCTTCAAAGGTACAGAAAGACAATTTTTCCACAGTGGGTAATTTATCAAATCTTACAGCCATTATAAAACAGCAAGCATTTGATAGCAACGTTTTATACACGTTTTGGAAAATACAAGTCATCACTTACAAAACTTAAGAATTTTTAACATGAAATCAGAAGAAACCAGCAAAAAACACGTTTTGTACCATTCAAGTCCCTGTTTATAATCCCCCGCCAGTACATTCTGCCGGGAGTGGTTTTCAGAACAGCGATTGTTTTGAGGAGAGACATGGAGCCATAACTTCTGAAGTCACTGAGAAACAACAACAACACCGCTTCAACGATGAGCTTCTTCGTTTTCAATTTTATTTACAGCACTCTTAATCAACTTACCCGTATTTATGGGTGCTGCAAAATAGCGAATTGTTGCCTTATCCTGGCAACACACGCATTCCTTCTCACGTTTTAGCCAAATGTGAGCACAGTGACCACAACGGCACCAGGTTGTATTTCCCAGTCGTGTGTCATGGTCGTCACTGTTCGGGTCACTCTCGTCGTCGTCGCCTGTGGACGGGCTCTCTTCACTCTCAGTTTGCGTGTGGTCTCTTTTAGGCTCAAACTGATAGCCCTGGACTCCCTCTCCATGTGAACTTTCAGCAGCAGAGCTGCTGGTCGCACTATCATCCTGGTTCACGTTTGTTCCTTGATTGTAAGCTACGGTCTCGAAAACTGCACCTCTGCCACTTGACGCGTTCTTACCTCCAGAGGCAGAAGAACTAGAGTCCAGTGACGTCACGATTCTTCAAACATGGCGGCCTCTATGTTGTTCTATTGTAGCGAAGTTAAAACGCTTAGTACTGCTTAACAAAAAATGTAAAAAAATATCTGATACACAATTTGGATTCTATGAGGAAAAAGCTTTTAACTGATCACGCACGTTCACCAGAGTTTACGTTCCCTT
>JAVTVY010000489.1:0-34533 GCA_036873755.1 Hanleya hanleyi
TGCAACACATCGTTCCCCCTGGGGCATCCACTCACCAAAAATTAGAACTGTAGATGGAAAGCTGTCAATGATCAATCATTTCCTGATTTTAGGCAACAATGACCTGACTTCTGACCTCGACCTCAATTTTGGTAAGCGACACATCGTCTCCACCTAGCGTATGCACTCAAGAAAAATTGCGACTGTGGATAGAAAACGTTCACAGATATAGACCGGACACGAACACTTCAGTGATTTCCTGTTTTTCAGGCCAGTGACCTTTGACCTCTGACCTCGACCTTCATTTTGGTACGCGACACATCGTCTCCCCGTAAAGTATCCACTCACCAAAAATTGGAACTGTGGATAGAAAACTGTCCCAGATATAGACCGGACACGAGGGACGGACAGACGGACGGACAGACAGACGGACGGAAACCGCCATCACATAATACGTATAAAAAGGCACTTGAACAATAGCAAGCAAGACATTGTTTTAATGAGAGAGAGAGAATTAACGTTTAACATCGCGTTGTTTTAATGAACCCACGGTTAGGCTAAAAGACGGACATTCATATTTACCTTTGTAAGTTACATATTTAATGATCTTAAGAGATCTGTGCTTCTCGTGAACATTGTTTTCTGAATGATTAATACATAATTATCTATGAATGTAATGACATTGCAGCCCCGTGTACATATGCAGGCAGCAGCCATACATGATTGACTATGATTTATACATGGCCCGGTTGTTTAAGCATGCTCACTATATGTTTATGGAGTGCTAGAGTGTTGAATTTGTTCCTCCATGAAAAAAGGAAAAATATTGTATGCTATTCCAGCCAGCAATTTTGGGGGCCTCTTTACAGGATACATAGCATTAAATCTGTAGCACTCCAAACTAATTATGTTACAGGGCTCAAAATTGCCACAAGTCCGGCAGCCCGTGGCTGGTGAATTTAGAACTTGTCTGGTTGAATATAGTTCTAAAGCTAGCTAACCAGCCCGACTGGCTGGTTATAATTAAAGAATTTCACATTTGTATAATGAAATATACCAGCCCGATGGTCTGGGAAAGTTTTATGGTAAATTCATGCCCTGTGTTAGTTCTCGATTTTGATTTTGAAATGCACCTATTTGAGTGTAATAACTATTAATTGAATTCAAGATAGATGACTGAAACAATTCACAAGTCTGGTCCACGGTCAATATCAACAGTCCATCAGTGATTATGTAATCTCATCACGGGACAGTTTGGTATATTCTCTTCAAGAACTGGACTTTGATAAAGAAGGTTTTTCCCAACCAAATCAGACAGTCTGATGCAGTTCTGCTGTAATAGCTAGGCCTATCCATTGGCAAATATTTGGGGGAATAACTATCTCAACAAATATAGGGGCTGAGGATACCATCACTTACCTCCAATATTACTGATGGGTGTTGTACGTTTCTATAGTCGTTATATTATAGCCAGTTATATTTTTATCAGTTATTTATAGTCTCCTGTCCTGAATTAGGCTGTCAAAGTTCCATGCTCTAATTCACCAAATACATGTGCTGCATGTTGAAAAAACACTTGTTTTTTTTGTGAATTTGCCTGATTTTATTTGATTGAGCAGAGAAATTTTTTGTACATGTATTCACTGACTGGTACTGTATATATAGGTGGTCAATTAAACCCTTAAAACATTATACATGTGTACATGTGGATTTTATTCAAAAAATTAAACAGCCCAATGCTTGTCCATGTAAGAGACAGATATGAGCACTTAAGCTTATGAGACAGTTATGATGAAAATACGAGATATCCTGAAAGTGTTCATAGAGGATCTTACACGAGTGGCTATTTAATATGAAAGTTAAGACACGAGTTGAGTAAGTTTTATATGTTGCGCGCTTTAGCGAGCAACATATAAAACTTAATCAACGAGTGTCGTAACTTTCATATTAAATTGCCACGAGTATAAGATTCTGTTTATCACATAACTATCTTTAAGTAAATTATAAACGCAATAATTCAAAAGATTTCATTATCAAATCTACCCCAAAATTTCTTTTCTTTGTTCCATTCTCGACGAAAAAAACGGCCCTGGCTCAGGCGCATCACAGCCTTACAAGTTGCTGTATACTTCAAGCCGATATAGTTCCAAAATGCAAAAGAGCTGAAGCACCTCCCTTTAAATCTGTTCAGTTTTCACAGTATTTCAAAATATCATACACCATTTCACAACAGAATGAAATAAGTTTAATTTATTAATTGGTTGTTCTTCATACATTATTTATTTTGGTTCATGTCATTCCACGAGTTACACTCGTGTTCGCTGCATGTCATCATGCGCACGACAGGTTGGCGAGTTCTCGGCATATTAGGCTGACAAGATCATTTTGAATACGTAATCCGTTTGAAGTCTCTAATCATCCAGATCTATTGCAGGAAATAAGCAAACATATAGGGAAGAATCCATGCAGATATTCAGAAAGAATGAGCAAACGTTTACTGTCGAGATCTGACGAGAAACGGCACTCAAATGGCGGGCTGGCTCGATTCGCCAAACAAAAATGACGGACTACGACTAGTACGCGAGTACTTTATCGCCTACAAAATTTGAAGCTAAAAACTGTCGAAATAATGCATTGCAAATCATTGCTGCTTGTATGGCTATTGGCAATCAAAAGCTTGCAGGCCGATGCCCGTATCTGGATAAAATGATCGTCTTAGAGATATCTATGTTGTTGTTGCACTTGTGAACACAGTATTTCGTATTAAAATTTTATCAATGGGAAAAATAGTCCAGTGACGTCACGACCAAGCGTAGTAATTTATTTTCTCACGCTACATGTATTATCCAATCAGCGTGTTTGAAAGTGTTATTCACCTAGGTGCATACGATAAATATGTCATGACCATATGACCCTAATAACACCGCAGTTATGTGATAAAAGATGATATGTCAAGATATTTCAGCATGGGACATTACGTGATGACAATTCCATGAATTTATTTCACATCATGCTATGATAAAAATAAGGATTTTCGCTGTTTATCCTAACATCTATAAGGGCTACCAAGATGTAAAATTTTGTAGTGATTGTCCAGATGTCAAATTCAGTCAAAATTGACCAAGGGAGTCAAAGCATTAGACAAGACAAATTATGTATGCATATTGTATTCATTCTGGATTTTACAAATAAATTGAAAATTTAACCTCACTCAGCAAGATTTCCTGTACATAGTTGTTGGTCTGATTGATGGAAAATTTGCTAATAAACAATATTTAAAATTTTCCATATATACTTCTGTATACGAAATTTTATCAAGTAAATTTATAGCTTTTTGCCCAATTGTAACAAGTCTGAGCTTCTTGAAATTGGGACATGCTAGGAACTGGCATAAGGCATTCCAAACAGATAGACATGGTGCGCTGAGTTGGAACTCCAAGGAACTCCATGGCATACTTTTTGGAACTCGGCAGACAAAGGATGGCTTGTGCCATACAATGTAACATGCAATGGCATGAGGGGACTGGCATATATGTCATTCCAATTGGAACTCTGGTCCATCCAGATGAGAACACTAAACTGGACATTTTGGATAACTGGCATATGCCATTCCTATCAAGGAACTCATGCCCTAATTTCAAGAAGCTTCCTAAGCTAACTTCAGGCCAGCTTTGTGCCAAAATGTCACAGATTCTGAATGCAGAAATATGGCACAGTACTTGTGCGTGTCTCCCAAAAATGTTCCTTGGGCAAAACGTTGAATGGAACTAAAATACATTTTCTCTCAGTTTCTCCAGTATGCAGTTCACATGGGAAACACCCTGAGAACAAAATTCCCACATAAGTAAATATACATGTACATGTAGGTTAATGTAATATGGAGTGAGCCTAGTCAATCCTGTATGTACATTTGACAAAATGTCAGAGGGTTGGCACGTGTGACAGACAAATAACACTGAATCGCCTCACAAACTATTGGTCACATTCAAGTGAGGCGATGTGAAAAACACAGAAATGGCAGCCCAGAAATTCCCAGGATACTGTATGTACTGTGGTATTGTTTTCACAAAGGCAAAGCCAATATCGTGTTTGAAAATTTTATGGTTTGGTAGTTCCAAGTGCGAAGCAGAACATTTTTTAAAAAGATTGTTTTTCTCTGATACAGCAAGCAGTACGTCATTAGAACAGGTGTTTTCAATTATATGTACTCTGCAATATAAACTACTCCCGAGGTTCATGTGACTCACTCTTGATGACGTGTGTATGTATATACAAATGTAGCACAATTTCTTCATCTTTCAGCATTTTTTTTATCCAACATTGCTCTTGGGAGATTTGAATCATGTAACGGGTGCACATGTTAATATACATTGTATGTTGTAATAAAACTGTCAAATGATGTACTACATGAATGTCCACAAGTTCAGGCCAATTAAATCTAGACCTGAATTACTATCTTGGTTGTACTCGTACAGCAGACATTCAAGGTATCAACAGAAATGGTGATAAAAATTAAAGAATTGTATTCAATTCAACAAGGAATGGCTTGAGTTTGATGAAGAAAATTAAGGCCTACACATTTATACATTGTACTTTATCAAATATTATCCCATTTTTTTTGTTGGCACATCACGTAACCAGTGGGAAGGGAATATACATGCACAGATCTAGAACCAGCAATATGGAAGCATGGGAATTGTTCATTCGGTGAAATGTAGCTGCCTTGGAAACCTGATAATAGTCTGGATTGTACATGTACATTATTGGAGATCTGGTATTGTACCAGAAGATCTGGGAATGGCAAATTATGATCATCTGCTTTTCTTGCCCATTAAAGAGAGAAATAGATGTCAAACCTCCAACTTTTTGAGAGATATCTTGACTAGATGTATTCTTTCTTACCTGATCACCCCCCAGTATGGCCATCAGTTCCATGATGGTGTTCCCAGCTAGGGTAAACATTCTCCAGCCTAATATGTAATATCCCACAGATCAGGTTCAAATGGTGTATACACAGCTAAATTACCTATTATTCTTTGGCATATATACACATCAGTCACAGACTGACAACTATTTATCGTTGAAAATAACAAAGTTTCACCAGCTTCGTCTTCTCTCCTAAAAACAACTGTGTTCAGATGTTCATCAACGTCTACTGCGGTCTGAATCCACAAAATAGGGAAGCAAAGTTTTGAACGCCTCTGGCATTGTTTAAAATTACATATTCAAACTGAATACGCCCAGCTTCTTGAGTTACTGATGTCTTTAACTACCGGTACCAGTGGTGAAGGATGACTATAGGCCTGTGTGAATGTTCACCACATTTCCTCAGTAGTTATATATATAGGCAGGATATATATGTGTATTTAACCATGACCAGCGTGTGTGATACATACATGTACTGATGTAGACACAAACACGAGTCCGCCCTCATCCCTAACTGATGAATATGTGCAAACAATGAGCCAGTACAGCAGTTGTTTGGAGACTTTCTTACGTGCTCTGGACAGGAAAAGTGAAACATCACTGTTGTCTCTTCTAAATTCCTATTCAAATAGTTGCCACATTTCACCCAGTTTTCCGGAGCTTTGTATTATGCCCAGTTAACTGTTTGCATCAAAAGAAGGCGGTACTACAGGTGATAAACCCAACTCCGTCACCACCAAGAAGGTGTGCAGGTTGCTGAGGTGATGTCAACTGTTAGTTTCCGTTAAATACTCAAATGAAAGGCAGAAATGTCAATCCCTCTATTACAGGCACAGTTAGTTGATATATTCATACAGATAGTCAGTGTCTGACATGGTTCACTTCTGCTGGCACATATTTGTTGAAATCAAAGGGCGTGAAGGGCACAGATCTATCTCCCACTCATATGTTATATTTACTTTGTATCAATAAGATATATACCTAGAGGAGCAATATGTACATCTTTTAAATTAAGTCTTCCTCAAAATGACAAATTGTAACGACATGTACATGCAGGTATAAAATCATTATCGCTATACATTATTTATACCCTAGATTGAAACAACAAATTACGGTGTTACTGTACAGCAGAAAGTGTTTCTTTATGTTTCAGGTTACAATGAGGATGCAAACAGATATATATGTACAAGTACATGTACACATCAATTAAACATGCTAGGAAAGCTAATACTTTCACATCTGTAGCTCGGGCTACGTACATGTGTATCAAACATTGAGAACTTGGGAGTTGTGATTTTCTTACTTTTAGCTTATTACATGTATATTGCGATTATTTTCTGCTTACTTGCATAATCTAAAGCCCGAAGGATCCAATGATATGCAAATTCAGAATAGTGGACATGAAGAGAATGAGCATGTTCTGGTGTATAACAAATACGTATGGCAAATAAGGAGATAATTTAACTTTGCCCTATGATCAAGCCATTTGACACCTCTTTCTGACCCATAGAGTAGAATTACTTTATAATGTTCACATGTAAACTGCCACATACAAAACAATTCTGTGGAGCCACATGTTAACTATATATTTTTTACCTACACATGGAAAAGGATGTGATTTACATGTAGCATTTTATACTGTTTGACATAATTGTCAACGAGTTAAACTGTTGAATTTATTAATTTATTTGAGGCATCAAATGGCATCAATATGGGGCAATTGTAGCAACCCTATGGGGCCTTTTAACAGCCCTGGTCAAACTGTGTGCAGTCTGATTGGTCAAGGAGTAGAAGTTAATCCAGGTTTCATCTGATATCTTTGATGAGATCAAAACAAATCCCGCTTGTTACAAATCACAGTGAACGATTCCTCGAGCTACACACACATTGCAAGACAGTGAATACACGCGGAAAAGAAATACATTAATCTACATGTGGTATTGGAAAATCAGTGTATATTAATATATAATGCATTTAATTTCTTTACTATATATTACTGGTTAATTAGCTACAGAGATGAGGCCCTTCACCACGTTGATTTCCAGAAATAGAGATTAGTGGCAAAAATGCTCATGAAAAGATAGGAGAAATCCTCAAATCCAAAGTGTACACTTGAAGCCACGAGTAGATTTGAATTGTCCTTCAGATAGCTGAAATTTTATCTGTGAATGAATATAAATTAGATTTGCTCATAAATGTTTGTTATGATACCCCTTAAGTCAGTCAATTGCTCTCACAGGTATTCTCTCAGATGTCAATGACCCGCACAACTAGGGTAAAGATTCAGTGTTACAACATGGTCTGGCAGCCATTGTCTTAATAAACTGATTTCCATATATGTCAAAAATTTCTGAACTAGTAATATGTGAAAATCGGACACTGGGAATACATACTTTTTCATTTATGGCCAATAATCTGTATTTCCTAATGTTAATCTTATCAGAGCCATACTGCAGTTATGGGCGGAGAACAGTACCCGAGGCATTTGCCTTCTCATGTGCACGTAATGAGGCTGTCAGTTGGGGAGAAGCCTGCATGGTTATTTCCCCTGGAAGAGATAACCAGGCACACATCCGCTTAAATTATATTAGGAGTAGGGTCGGTAACTTCAAACACTATGCAAAGTTAAGTAGCTTCATCAAACTACAGCAGCCATTTACAAATCACGTCCCTTATCAAAATGCAAAGTTAAAATATCATAATAAATCAGTTTCGTGTGTATAGTCCTACTCACCAAGCTTGCCTCCCAAGAAACCATGTCGGCCCTATCAGATGATGTTACAGCCATGTCAGATCCCTGAATGTACATGTATACCATGTACATGTATGTAGCTACTGGTAAACATGCAAGTATGTAAATGAACAAGGTGAGGTCATCCAGATGTCAACCTGCCCTTCTGTTTTTTCTTCACATCAATTAATCATAGTGCGTATGAACATGTCTGGGTGCAGTGTTTAAGTTGAAGAACTGTACAATGTACATGTAAACTGTTCTCAGCAACTGTAGCATTGTCAAAACAACTCCTTCTGCATGTATTACATGTAACACTGAATTGTAATGGAGGAATTCAGCTCATTATTAAATAATTGATCAACATTGATAATAAGATAAAATTTGAGTAAGATTATTGTTATTTCTAACACATGGCACAAAAGCAAATTGATTGCTTGCTGGCCTGAGGCTATTTTATTTATACTAGAGTTTTAGCCTGAAATCCCATTCAGTTATACAGACCTGGCTGTATTATCCTACAATGCTTGTGCTGGAAATGATCACGTAATAGAATTTTTTTAAGATATAATTGTATACATGGCAGTGTGACTAACGTCACTGGACCTACGAAATAGGGTTTGAGATAATTTAAGTGTGTACTCGAGAGATGACTTGGGGGCCCTGTGTGCTACCATGAGAGAATTTATAGCGTCTCTAATTGACAGTGCAGAACTATTAACTTTTCCAGATGTCACCGCTGGTGAGTCATTAGCGTGGCAACTATTATCGCCCTCAGTTTCTATTACCCTGGAGAATGATCAGCCCAGCAGTACAGCACGAAGTGTTAGGGAAAGTCCGATAGAGCGAGAACCCCCTCTCGGCATTAGGCGATTTTTCTTAAATTAGCGTAGGGAATGATGCTCTGTCAGAGCAGTTGAGAAGTAAATGTTTGTAGTCCTAAATAAGACAGGAAACTGGATAAGAAACACAAATTTGAAGTGAGAAAGGTGAAGATCAGAGATTTGTTAGAATGCAAGAATCAAATCAGGCAGCCATTCTCCATGGATATATTTATTTGGCATTCAACTTCAAGGTACCTCATCTGAAGAGAGTACATAATAATAATCAATGAACAATAAAGCACACACGAACAAAATAAACAACTGGTTATAGGTTACTGAATTTAAAACACAACGATGATTTTATTATCGATTTCTTCAGTAATAACAGATAATAGGGTCATTGTTGTATTTAAATTCAGTAATTCCTCTCATAAAATCCAGCCATTTTTTATTTCTTTTTGAGGTAGAACCTTTTTTAACTAATGACTGAACTGAAGAAATGATGCAATGTTGTATAGGCTGGATATATAAAACGTGCAGTATAATATGCCTTCAATTTCGACGGAATTCCCAAGACCAGCAAAGGAGTGAAAACGGATACCATCGGAATGTGTGTCAACATTACAATGTAGGCTAAAAATAGATTACTCAGGAATCTCCAGTTTAATACTGGATTCAAGTGTACTGTTAAACTAGCCATATTATAGATATCTCATAGTACATGTAGATCTGATAGACTGATTACGACGTACGAGCGAGCGCACACATGCATGTGTGCCTTTAATATAGATATAATTAAAATATTTTTTGGAAGCTGACGTTTTAGAACAACAACAACGACCACCGAAAGCCAACAAAAGATTTACCTTCATTGGACCTCTGACGCTTCTGTGAGAAGAAGTTTTTTCAAAGTTGCTTGGCGCTTCATGACATTGATTTATAAAATACATGTCAAGTGATATTCGTGGCTCGGTAAAACTTCGCAGCAGACGAAATAACAACCTCCATTCTCCGATCAAATGATTTGCTTCCTTCATGCATCGTGGCATATACAGCTCGCCTGACGCGAGATTCTGGGATTTCAGTAGCCTTCCGCAATACCACCGGCTAACAGCGACCAGCATGATCACGAGGGTTCCCGAATATTTCCAACAATTTACGGCAGATGTTCGGGAAGCGTGGCGTGGACTATTAGGGAAAACATGGCGGAGCTACCTGGAAACGTATAATGCCGACATATTTTGGCAAGTACCATTAAAGTTACTGATATTTTCGAGAGCTGGGCGCATCATTTTTTTCTTTGCTTTAGTGCTGGGCGGCCGAAGTTAGTCCCAGGCGCTTAAAAGTCACAGTGAAGAATACAGCCAAGGGTTCCCGATGGGCATGACAGTGCACTCGAGTCATCAATAAATAATAAAAAAATAATTATAAATCAAATTTTCATCAGAATTCGGTCAGCTCAGAACTTGCTGGTAACAATGCCCTAATGCACGTTCATGCCAAAATCAAGGTTCTAATGTCAACGGTTCTCCTTATTTTGCCGACGAAAGGATTCGGATGGACTGACTGACTCATTACCGGACAATTTGCGATCTGTAGCCTACTTCGTAGGAATATTACGAGAGATCCTGAAGGATCTTGGCGCCCACCATTGTCCGATAATTGTAAGTTAATGACAAGAGGATCTTTTTGTCCATTGTTACTAAGAACAAACGATTGATTTGTAATTTTGTTTACAGAATTTCGAATCTGTCGAAAAAGGGACACTGGAAAACAACACGATATCATCTTTCTAAGTTTAAGGAGTTTCAAGATTTCTAGAAACTGTACTTATGTCGATTGTTATAGTACAAGAGAAAAGTTAGTCTAAGAGTGAATGTCCGGAGGATCTTTCGTCTTCGTTTCGTAGGTTTTTTTTGCACGTGTCATCATTGGGTACTGGAAGCGAAGACAAATCTCCTCGACCCTTTGGCATGAGCTATGAAACATACTTAAGATTTTATAATTAGGAACGAATTCTGTTCCGTTTACTGGGCTAGTTTGAGATATCTCTTTTAAGATACCATGCTCGAAAACAGTAAGATGGTACAATACTTAATACTGAAGGGATCCGCGCAGTAATGTTGAAACTTCGAAAGTGTCTGAATCCTGATGAAACACGCAGAAGTATACAGTTGTCGAGTTGAAACGTTGTGTCACAAGAGTGACGTCCCTTCATGTAGCCGACGGGTAGCCGATCCGTCGGCAGACGAAACAGTGGCGCAGTTCACTGGATTAAAGAAAACTGATTTAAAATTTGAAGAAATACATTTTAATTCCTAATTATTGGAACCTCTTGATATGGAAGGTGAAGGTATGGATATTATCTATAGTCACTTTTTAGAATATGTCCCAACGTTTGATCCGCCGACTCGTGTGATGCAACGTCACAACTCAGGACGGACGACGGACCACGGAAAAAAGCGATTTGAACAGCCCACCATCTGGTGATGGTGGGCTAATAAATAATAATATTATTATAATTAAATCCGATTGTGAATGTTTGATATAATATAATTGATATAATATATTGCTATGGCATTTTGATTGGTTAGTCCAAATTTGATCAGTCATTTCTGATCACTGACCCTTATTTCCGCCCCTGTAAAATAGTTTTGACTCTAAGCGTGCTACATTTATTTAAATTTGGTCTTCTTGGTTTCTTGGTGGAACCATATAATATTAAATGGTAGAGTAATAGTCAGTCGATTTGATGTAAGCTAGTAAGGTGGAGTATACCTTGTTTATAAGAGGAGGTTTAGGATTTAATATGGAAGCCAACGACAGAGGGACATTTAAGTTTTTAAGCTCGTTTTCCAGTATGCGGCGATAGGGTTCATGTTTTGGGCATTTGATTACAGAAAATGTTCTATCGTTTCTTTTTCGTTGTTGCATGAGGTGCATAGTGGTGATCTGTTTTTTATTAGCATAGAGAGGTGTGAATTTAGTCCTGTTTTGCCCAGTCTTAATCTCGTGATGATGCGGTCGTCACGTTTACTGTCTAGCTGGAATCCACAGCTCCGTCTTTTCCCCTTATCTAGAATAATATGTAGCCATCTACCTCGGTTTTCTTCGTTCCATTCCTTCTCCCATTTACTATCTATTCTGCTTTTAATGATGGAATTCAGTTCTTGGGAAATAGCGATAAAAAGGTTTCACGGGGAAATCCAAGATGGCTGCCTGGTGGCCATATTGGATTTTCGAATCGGACCAGAAAAAGTATGTTGCACAACTAGACCCCAAGGGGAACCTGTGTACCGAATTTGAGGAAATCCATGAAGTAGTTCCCAAGAAAAAGCAATAACAAGGTTTCATGGGGAAATCCAAGATGGCCGCCTTGTGGCCATATTGGATTTTCGAATCGGACCAAAAAAGGTATCTTGCACAACTAGACCCCAAGGGGAACCTGTGTACCAAATTTGAGAAAGATCCATGCAATACTTTCTGAGAAATGACAATACGGTTTCATGGGGAAATCCAAGATGGCCGCCTTGTGACCATATTGGATTTTCGAATCGAACCAGAAAAGGTATCATGCACAACTAGACCCCAAGGGGAACCTGTGTACTGAATTTGAGAAAGATCCAGGCAATACTTTCTGAGAAATCACGATAACAAAGTTTCATGGGGAAATCTAAGATGGCCACCTGCTGGCCGTATTGGATTTTCGATTCGGACCAGAAAAGGTATCTTGTACAACTAGACCCCAAGGGGAACATGTGTACCAAATTTGAGAAAGATCCATGCAGTAGTTCCTGAGAAATCGCGAAAACAAGGTTTCATTGGGAAATCCAAGATGGCCGCCTTGTGGCCATATTGGATTTTCGAATCGGACCAGAAAAGGTATCTTGCACAACTAGACCCCAAAGGGAACCTGTGTACCAAATTTGAGAAAGATCCATGCAGTAATTTCCGAGAAATGGCAATAACAAGGTTTCATGTGGAAATCCATGATGGCTGCCTTGTGGCCATATTGGATTATCGAATCGGACCAAAAAAGGTATCTTGCACAACTAGACCCCAAGGGGAACCTGTGTACCAAATTTGAGAAAGATCCATGCTGTAGTTCCTGAGAAATCGCGATAACAAGGTTTCATGGAGAAATCCAAGATGGCCGCCTTGTGGCCATATTGGATCTCGAATCGGACCGAAAAAGGTATCTTGCACAACTAGACCCACTGGGGAACCTGTGCACCAAATTTGAGAAAGATCCATGCAGTACTCCCTGAGAAATCATGATAACAAAGGTTCATGGGGAAATCAAAGATGGCTGCCTGGTGGCCATATTGGATTTTCGAATCGGACCAGAAAAGGTATGTTGCACAACTAGACCCCAAGGGGAACCTGTGTACCAAATTTGAGAAAGATCCATGCAGTAGTTCCTGAGAAATCGCGATAACAAGAAATTGTTTACGGACGGACGACGGACGGACGGCGGACGACGGACGACGGACCACGGACAAAAAGCGATTTGAACAGCTAATAAATAATAATATTATTATAATTAAATCCGTTTGATATAACCTCCAGTCTTCTGCCCCTGCTAGAAAACCAGACGGTTAACATTCGTTAAAGAGGGTTGGAAATAAGGGAACACAATTTGATCGGTGCTCATTATTATGAGCTTTTAATTTGATCAGTGAATTTGTCTATGTTATTGCTATGGCATTTTGATTGGTTAGTCCAAATTTGATCAGTCATTTCTGATCACTGACCCTTATTTCCGCCCCTGTAAAATAGTTTTGACTCTAAGCGTGCTACATTTATTTAAATTTGGTCTTCTTGGTTTCTTGGTGGAACCATATAATATTAAATGGTAGAGTAATAGTCAGTCGATTTGATGTAAGCTAGTAAGGTGGAGTATACCTTGTTTATAAGAGGAGGTTTAGGATTTAATATGGAAGCCAACGACAGAGGGACATTTAAGTTTTTAAGCTCGTTTTCCAGTATGCGGCGATAGGGTTCATATTTTGGGCATTTGATTACAGAAAATGTTCTATCGTTTCTTTTTCGTTGTTGCATGAGGTGCATAGTGGTGATCTGTTTTTTATTAGCATAGAGAGGTGTGAATTTAGTCCTGTTTTGCCCAGTCTTAATCTCGTGATGATGCGGTCGTCACGTTTACTGTCTAGCGGGAATCCACAGCTCCGTCTTTTCCCCTTATCTAGAATACTATGTAGCCATCTCCCTCGGTTTTCTTCGTTCCATTCCTTTTCCCATTTACTATCTATTCTGCTTTTAATGATGGAATTCAGTTCTTGGGTTCCTAGTCCTATATGCACGTCAGGTGCAGTTTTGGTGAGGCTGTCTTTGGCTGTCCTATCTGCTGCTTCATTTCCCCTAACGTTCACGTGCGCGGAAATCCAAGCTAAAATGGCGTCAATGTCATTGTCTCGTATTTGTGTACATAAAATTTCTATTTCGTGTATGAGGTCAGGTCTGCTGTCGGATTTGGAGTTCTCTATAGATATCAGTCCGCTTAAGGAAGCGCTGAGAATAACGGTAGAAAGCGGTCTGTTTTGAAGTACCCATTCGAGGGCGTTGATTATAGCGACTAATTCACTGGTGTATACATATTGTCTGGTAGTTTGAAGCCTTCGTGAATGCCGAGATATGGGATAACGAATGCAGAACCTGTATTGTGACTTGTGTTTTTGGAACCGTCTGTATATATTTTCAGGTGATTTTTCCAATGTGCGTCGATATATTCGAGGGCAGTCACTCTTATATGCTCTGAGTTGTCCTGTTTGGTAATGTAACTATGTATATTCGTGTCCACGTGAGGTGTGATTAGTTGCCATGGTGGTCTATTGATCTTGTCAGTGTCAGAGATACGGGAGATGGAGATGTCGTGTTCTTGAAATAAACGTGCTATCGTGTAACCGAGTGGCGCGGAGTCTTTTTCCCATTTTGTTTTTAGATATTCATATTCACTTTTTGGGCCAAAAATGTTGTGGCATGGGTGGTTATCGTCCTTGGCTATTGTTTTCCCTGCATACTTCATTGACAGCTCTTCTCGTCTTAACTGTAAGGGTTTTTCGTTGGTTTCTATTTGTAGACTACATAAGGCAGATCCTTTGAACGCCCCGGTGACTATTCTTAAGGCCGAATACTGAATGCTGTCTATTCTTTTTAACTGGGTCTTGCATGCTGATTGGTAGGCGATTGAACCGTAGTCTATTTTGGATCTTTTGAGGGTTTGATATAGTTTGATTGAGCTATGTTTATTGGGTTTAATGATACCAGTCACACAGTCTATATTTCAGCTATCAGCCAATCGACGTTAGATTCCTACTCTGAACCAATCAAATGATTGGATAACATAGATAACAGCGCCTGCAGCGGCCAACAGATGCAAAATAGCCTGTCGGAATCAATGGATAAACAAGGAAAGGAAGGCACATACAGTCTGAGGGCTCACTCCACAGTTTGGTAACAATGGCTAATTCACTCCAAAGTTTGCAATGGCTAATTTCATGATAGGGTAGACCGCCCGTTTTCTGTTACATCAAACTTCTTCTTGCCTTCTTAGTACCTTGTATCTATAGAACAATCCTGTTTAGCATTGTCAGGGCATGCTGCAAACGGGCATTTACGGATCGATAGCTAACCACCTACACAGTGATCGGGTTCAGCAAGTAAATTTTGTCCTGCCTGAGTTATGCTTCTTGGCTGTGAGTAAAGATAATGACAGCGCGAGAAAATCGGACAAAAAAACGGGATTCCCACCTTGTTTCGCCTTTTCAAGTTGGCACCCGGCCTGGGAAAGCGAGTAGTATATAAAGCGTAAATTTAGCTCCGATATATGGGCGATAACTATGTTTGAACAATTCCTGATTATCTCCCCTGATTCGCACATTTCTGCCCCTAAATCGGACCCAATTTCCCCTTTTACTCCTTATCAAATTGACGTCACTATGATGTCACATCCGGTCATCAAACATGGTTCTCGACAATATCGCCAGCTATCACATGGTTCATACTTCATGTAAGGATCACGAAACAATGCCTACAATAGCCAAGTCTGGTGATAACAATGTGTCTGGACCTGTGCCTTTTTAGTCTCAAGTTTCTAATTTCGGAAACTCACCGGAAACCTACTGGAAATCGTGTGGCTATCGTTTCCAAGCCAGTTTCCAATAGGTTTCCGGAAATGGAAACTTGCGTTCTCACGTAGTGTATATGCCCAGCATAAATGGCAAGTGGGGAACCCTCAGTTTCTCAACATAACCATACAGCTGGTCCTAACTGGAGTCGAAACCGTACTGCGCGCTCCAGAAGCGGGCACGTTATCCATTGCACCACGAGTCAGCCCATACTAGGAAAGGTTGAAAATACTGTAATGTACCTACCAGAGGGCAGATCTATATACGGCTATGGTACAGGCCCTTTCCGGCGCAGTGGACAATGTCTAACCTAATGGGAAACCCACTCATGGACATTTGTGGTATGGGATGTGACCCCTTGTTTTCTTCGTCTCGAGCTGTAGAACACAATTGGGGGGGTCTCGAGACCATGCGTTGAAATTTTGTTGGATAGTGCTGATGACGCATGCGCACTTGGCGAGTAGCGCTGGGAGGACATCTTGGAGTCTAATGGTGCGATTAGGTCGTGTGAGGTGTCATCGTGAAGAGAAGCGTCCAACTGGATGGATGTGGTGTGGAACTGACGTCATTCTGCGCATGCACAGTAGACGAATGGTATTTGAATGGATGTTTTGGGGTCGCGGTGGGCCAATAGTGGTCCGTCTGAGCCGTATGAGGTGTCATCGTGAGGCATTCGTTGGGGAACCATCCGACTGGACTTGTGTTAGGTAGTAGTAAAATGTCATTTTAAGCGTGGGTAATGACAAGTTTGAGAGATCAAGGGACCCATCTTTGAACCAAATGGACCGGTTGGGGTATCCTGGTGAACCTGTCGCGGAAATATATTTGCTCTATGACCTTTGTGGACAGTTTTACAGTAACGCCTTAACGCGCTATCTTAACGCCCTATCTGAGCGCTTTAACGCCTTAGCATAACACCCCGACGCCATGGTGTAGATAGATGAGAGAGCAACAACAGGGAGGACAATCCAATCAGTTTATTATCCCCTCCAGTACATTATACCCAGCTGGGGAGCCGCGTTGGGTATGTTTACAATTAGACTCTTGTCCAATCAGAAGCCGTCGTTCGAGAAAGTTCCACCTTCGTTCGTTGTAACCTACGCATCGTCGGGCATGCCCAGTCCGACGTCTTCGATTACCGCAGCATGGGTATTAATAGCTTCATGCACAATACGATCCCAAAAGGTAGGTTCTTCCTCACTTCCCTGGGACGTAGGCTGACCATCTGATGTCTATCAGCAAATAGACTCTCAGCATCTGCATCGGCTTTTTGTGGCCTTCATGTGGAAATCACAGTTTTATCCTCTATAGAAGAAGAAATTCAAGCACCTGACAAATAAGTCATTTCACATCAAAAGGAATAGTTTTGAGAACTCTTTGGTTGTTCTTAGCAATTTTAAACTCTGTTTGTTTTTTAGAACAGGTTAACCAGAAGACTATACTGTGAAGTCATGTGACTCTGTCAGTATGTCGGCACCTCTTCCCACTTCCCAAATGTGTTGTAATTTTTACCTCTGTATGGCGAGATTCTGCTGGTGCACGTTTCGTCCCCGAGGCCCACCCTTTGTACAGACCTTTTGGTCTTTGATATACGTTGGTATTGTGGGAAGTTGATGCTAGGTCGATATCGGGCCTTACAAACTAGTCTTCTGTGTTAAATGCCGTCATTTTCATCTGACGACGATACCACTCACCAATCCCAAATGTACGAGTTGTCACAACGAAACAGCTCACCAATTACCAATATACGAGTTGTCAGAGCATTTCCATCATAGCTCTCCAGATTTGTATCTAATACGGCTTATGCCGGTGCTAGGGGCCGTGTGGTCATGTCATCCAAGTTCCCACATGAACAGGTACAATAAAAGCGTACCTGAGATACAACACATATCACGAATCGTTAGATTCTTGGCATGTGCTTTAGAATAGGTTAACCAGAAGACTATACTGTGAAGTCATGTGGCTCTGTCAGTATGTCGGCACCTCTTCCCACTTCCCTTATATGTGTTGTAATTTTTACCTGTATATGTCGAGATTCTGTTGGTGAACGTTTCGTCCCCAAGGCCCGCCCCCTCTACAGACCTTTTGGTCTTTGATATAGGCATTATGGCTGTGCATCCCCATAAAATCAAATAAAGAAATACATTACACTACATTAAGATTTTATTAAGCTGATTAGAAGTTCTTGACAATGATCAGATCAATCAGATAAAAAAAAATCCCTTCACGAGTGCTTCACTCGGATACCTCACACGTCCCAATCGGACCAATATTGGTCCACCACGACCCCAAAACGTCCACCCCAGATCTGCGTATTCACTACGCATGCGCACAATAACTTTTCAGCGAAAGTCAACCCATGGCATCGAGACCCATACCATCGTGTTCTACAGCTAGAGACAGAGAAAACAAGGTTCCACACTCCGTACCGCAAATGTTCATGAGTGGGTTGCTCATTATGTTTATTACTGAAGCGTACGGTCTTCTTTAGGGGCGGATAACTCTTGCTGGGCCGTCACGTTACCGAAAGTGACCTTTAACCTGGAAATGCCTTTTGACCCGGATGTGACCTTTGAACCGCAAGTGATCTCACCTCCGCATTGGCCCATCTCGACCCCAAAACGTCCATTTCAATGCCCCCGCGTGACCCAGCAAGTGACGTCATAACCCTCACTCTCAATGATCAGGAATTTAGGTCTTCGTATTATCTCCGCACTTTCTCGGGGCTCGGAAATGATGATTCCTTTATGGAGATACAATTTTACAAAAAATAAAAATAAAGTAGGAACGTTTACCTCGTGTTTTTTGTCACCTTTTAAAAATGCCCGTTGGACGAAGAAACTTTCACATGTCTAACAAAAAAAATTCATTCAGTTTGTTTTCTCTGGATGGTTGGTCGAATTTGACACATTTTCGTACATTTTATGGAGCATGGCCTCTCTTCTTTTCAATATCCATATCTCATCAGTCTCCTGAAATACTGGCGCGAATATGATCATTCAGAAAATATATACGTTTACAAGGTTTTTGCGGAAGATTTTACATCTATTCGTGGCCGAAGGGCCGAACCCTTGCCTGCTTTCAGCCGCCCAGGATTCAGGTGTGGATTGCACCCTTATGTAAACTAATTTGTTGAGTAAAAATGACCCTTTTTTGCCTCAATGTTTAGACAGCGGGATCGCCTTAACCTGCAGAAAAGTATTGTGTTCAGGATAATCAGAATATTCATTCTGTGTCTGAATATGATTAGGTCTATGTTAAAAAAAACAAACAATATATTCACGTTTGTGTAAAAGCTACCACATATGTATTTTCTATATAACGTTGGTAAAAAATGTATTTGTCTGTTTCTGTCCCCAAGGCGCGTTCTCATGATTCGGAGACTTCTATAATACACAAAAACAACAACAGCCATGCATTATCTAGTCAAATGTTCCATATCTATGGTGTTCTATTTGGGCCAAGTTTGCGTCGCGTGGCGACTTTTAGAAACTCGCCACTCGCCACACGCCGTGGACCTCTCTGGCGCGCGGCGACTGGCGATTTTCTGCTATCTCTTAACCTGCAAAAACTCGCCAGTCGCCACGCGCCGTAAAACACAGCGAGTTTCGCTCTATGTCTTAACCTGGAAAAACTCGCCGCGCGCCACTCGCCGGACAAACCACGGCGCGCGGCGACTGGCGACTTTTGACTTCTGGAATTTTCAGGACTTTTTCTCAAGTGCGCATGCCAGGGGAGCATCAATTATGCAGTTGCAATATCATAAATCACAGTCGCGATCTCATAGAATTTGAGGAAGTAAACAAAAATATGGAAACTGTTGAAAGAAATACGTCTTTTCATCTTTAAAAATAGGGTCTTGATAGTTTGTAGGGTTTGTGATACAGGAATTATCAACCCAACAAAGAGCAATAAAGGATCTCTTATACAAAGATATCGCCCGACTCTTTCACATAAAACTTACGAAGAGAGAAATTCAATCACCCAAAGAAAATGTTAGCATTTTTACTTACTTTTTTAATCAATATGACGATGACGCTCAATTCGCTTTCTTAATATTTCATACAGCATATTAGTTGAAGTTGCTTTTATCTTGTAAAACAAAATTCCCGCGTCGAGTGCATGCTTTATTGTATTTTAAATAAGGAACAATTTCAAAGCGATCCATTCTGAACGATATGCTGCTTTATAAATATATATAGGCACTTATATAAAACGAATGAAAAAAACGATTGAAAATGTTGTCTTGGTGTTAATAAGAGCTGAAACTTTTTAAAATATACCAGCAGAAAATAACGAGAGTATGCAAGTTCTGCACAGAAACGGATAACGAGTATTTTAATAAAAACATATCTGCACATTTGACAAAATTTAGATTGCCCTATATGCTTATTGCATTAAACACAACTTGTTTCAAAAAACAACTATATTAATCATTACAGATAGCTTACATCTTCAAAATTAGTTACATAGCATCAGATGTAGCTGGAGAGTTCATTCATTAGAAATTATGTATATTTATGCACGAGGAAGAGATTTAAAAAAAAAATAAATGACAGCATGTTTCGAACAAAAAATTCCGATAATTGATGCTCCCCGGGCATGCGCACTTGAGAAAAAGTCCTGAGAATTCCAGAAGTCAAAAGTCGCCAGTCGCCGCGCGTAGTCTGTGGGCTTATGTAAAAAAAGCAAAATTTTGGGTAGATTCTTGGCACCAATGTTTAAGCACACCTAGAAACATCACTGATTAAGAAAAAAATGGGTGCCAGTTTTTGCATTAACATTTAGGGCCTCCATTTTGAATTTCAAAATGGCCGCCTTTTTTTAGCCGATCTGTATGATTTTTTGTTATTCAACATTATTTTAAACATGTAATCGAAATGTGCGCAAATAGTTTGGGTTTGAAATGCATTAAAGTTGAGACAACTGTTCATCTGAACTCGTTTGCATGGATATTAACCTGTTTTCGACGTTATTATCAAGAAATATTGGTATAAATGTGCAACTTCTTACTGTAGTCCGTGAGCTACTAGGGCTCACCTTGCCCCCCACTACAGACCGAAACTATGTTTTTTATGTGCTTTAGGTCATGTCAAATAAGAAACAATTTGTTAACAGTCGATAAACTGGGACTCACTACCCTTTTAATCACTTCGAATTTACTCCTGGGTTAATAAGTACAATTTTTGTGACAATAGGGGGTAGGGTTACAAGAATAGTCTTATCTTCCATAATTATTATCCAATATTTATAATGTTGGCCGCATATTATTCAGCATTGATTGCTGCATCGAATATTTACAAGATAATATCACTATTTGTTGGGTATGACGTCACACAGGGACCATACCTACAAAAGTAGGAGTAGTAGTGAAAGCGGGCGTTTTGGGGTGCGTGAGGGTATGCTTGAGCAATTAAGGGAACATTCTTGGTTCGAATGCGTCGTGTGAGGTGTCAAAGTGAAGCCCTCGGTATGTAGACCACGGCTTGAGGGATCTCCACATGATCTGTGATGTCATTGGCGACGTCATCAGTAGGAGTAGTAGCCAAAGTAGGCATTTTGAGGGTTCGAAGGAAGGTTTTTGGGGTAGAGATGGACCATCCGTGGTCTAAATGGACCGTGTGGGGTTTCATCTTGTAACTCGCTGCATGTAGACGACGAATGGTATGGTTTTTGTTGGAATAGATGTTGGATGGCCCATCTCTACCCCAAAAACCTTCCTTCGCACCCTCAAAATGCCTACTTTGGCTACTACTCCTACTGATGACGTCACCAATGACATCACAGATCATTTGGAGATCCCTCAAGCCGTGGTCTACATACCGAGGGCTTCACTTTGACACCTCACACGACGCTTTCGAACCAAGAATAGTCCCTCAATCGCTCAAGCACACCCTCACGCACCCCAAAATGCCCGCTTTCGCTACTACTCCTACTTTTGCATGTATGGTCCCTGTGTGACGTCATACCCAACAAATAGTGATATTATCTTGTAAATATTCGATGCAGCAATCAATGCTGAATAATATGTGGCCAACATTATAAAGATTGGATAATAATTATGGAAGATAAGACTATTCTTGTAACCCTACCCCTTATTGTCACAAAAATTGTACTTATTAACACAGGAGTAATTTCAAAGTGATTAAAAGGGTAGTGGGTCCCAGTTTATCGACTGTTAACAAATTGTTTCTTATTTGACATGTCCTAAAGCACATAAAAAACATAGTTTCGGTCTGTAGTGGGGGGAGGGGGGTGCAAGGTGAGCCCCAGTAGCTCACGGACTACTGGTATATGACAAATATTTTCTGCTCACAGTATGTAATAATGCATATCCAATGTGAACCAAATAAATTCCATGAAAATCAGAGCTTCTGAGCTAGTTCACCAGGGCGTTGAAGCGTTAAGCTGGGCGTTGACGGGCGTTGAGACGGGCGTTAAGGCGTAACGACGGGCTTTGATGGGCGTCGCTGCATTTCGATGAATTGGTGTCAATTCCATGGAAATCAGAGCTTCTGAGCTAATTCACCAGGGCGTTGAAGCGTTAAGCTAAGCGTTGACGGGCGTTACTGTCTATAAAAGCGAGCGTATTTCCAAAAACACGCACAGTCGACGTCCAACCGTCAACATGACTTATACTTGCTCTGAGTGCGAACGCACGTTCACCAGACATTACGATATGATGCGACACCAGAACAATATACATGGGATTGAAGACTCCGAGGAGTCCGTTGAGGGGGATGCTGATACAGAGACTGCTGAGAGTGTATCGACTGATACTGAAACAGAGATTGCTGAGAGTCTATCTAGTGATACGGAGAGCTTGACCTCAGATAGTCAGCATACTATCAAAAACAAATCAAAACAACCATACCGCAAATGTCTAGAAGTACGTTTCCCAGTGGGACAAACATTGGTCCTATACCCCTAGTATGGGACTATATGGGTCTATATGGGGCTACGTAAACAAATCCTGAAATCTGGTGACCATCTTGGATTTTTGCTAATTTAGAGTATTTATAGTGTTCTTATTTTGTTTCCAATGAATGGTTGGCCCCTTTATAAGAGCTTAGATAAAATGAAACAAATATTGGATGACATTTGAATGAATAATTGGCAATTATGTTTAAAAAATGATTTTCGATGATGGCCATTTTGAAATTCAAAATGGAGGTCCCAAATGTTAATGCAAAACTGGCACCCATTCTTTTCTTAATCAGCGAACTTTCTAGATGTGTTTAGACATGAGTGCCAAGAATCTACCCGAAAAAATGACAAATCTGGAAAATATTACGTAAGCCCATAGACTATAGCGCCGTGGTTCATCCGGCGAGTGCCGCGCGGCGAGTTTTTCCAGGTTATGAGATAGAGCGAAACTCGCCGTGTTTTACGGCGGGTGGCGACTGGCGAGTTTTTGCAGGTTAAGAGATAGCAGAAAGTCGCCAGTCACCGCGCGCCGGAGAGGTTCACGGCGCGTGGCGAGTGGCGAGTTTCACTACAGTCAAAAGTCGCCAGTCGCCGTGCGCCGCGGTTCATCCGGCGAGTGGCGCGCGGCGAGTTTTTCCAGGTTAAGAGATAGAGCGAAACTCGCCGTGTTTTACGGCGGGTGACGACTGGCGAGTTTTTGCAGGTTAAGAGATAGCAGAAAGTCGCCAGTCGCCGCGCGCCGGAGAGGTCCACGGCGCGTGGCGAGTGGCGAGTTTCTAAAAGTCGCCACGCGACGCAAACTTGGCCCAAATAGAACACCATACATATCGTTATCCCACTTTGTCACCATTTCCTTTTCCTCGGGCTATTTTCTGAAATTGCTGTCCAAATATACGTGAACAAGACTCGGCAAACGAAGTATACATAAAGACTTCAACGCTCATTATATCAGCGTTGGTCATACGCCCATCACTCGCTTGGTGCTTTGTATATCAAATTACTGCATACAAATGCAAATTTACGATTGTGTATGAATGCCTTTGGTATACTGTACATCAACAACCGCATGAAATGGAACTGCTACGGGATATAGCCTAACCCGGCATGGATCAAATGTTTCTAACATGGTTTTCCATGTTTTGTCTGTCCCTGGCATCGCCTACCCAAGTCAAACGTTAGTATATTATCTTGAAATGTGAGGATAAGGCCTGGGTAGAGTGGTTTGTTTTACCTTTCAGCGAAGTTCAGTCGCTATAGCTATGACAGGCACGTCAGTCAGCCTGGTCGTTGAATATCTGGCAGCAAACTGATGGAACAACACAAAGATCAAAGGAATTTTTCCCCGACGATAGCGTCTACAGTGCAGCTTCTTTGATAACAGTCCACATGGTTTGTTTTCTCATGTACTATGCGGTATTTAGTTAACAACCAATCCCTATTTGTATGAAAAATCTCAGAATCCCAAAGTAGCATTATAACACAGTGAACGGATAACAAATAATAGCGACAAAGAGGCGCAAACTTACTCGTTCGAATAAGCAGGGGATCAAGGATAGTTAGAGACGGAGGACCAACCCTGATTTAATGAGCGTGGTGTAATCTTATTTACCATAAAGTGTATTAAAACATACATTAAATGGTGAATTCATGAAGATGGGTCCGTGGGTGGATAGTCACTCTCATCCCGGAGCTATTGTTACTGTAGTTGTTTTCTAGAATCGTACCCCACAGTCGTGAAGTACAACTGACCTCTGGCCATTCTTCATTGACATTGCGGCTAATGACTAATCAAAAGATTTCTAGCTTTGGGGGGAAACATTACCAAATCACGATGTTGTTTACAAAATCATTAAAGCCGGACCTTTCGAAGATACGTTACCTGTCCGGAGGTGGGAGACTTGTACGATAATATACGATAGTCTTACTACAATAAGGGAGCGTTCAACAATGAAATACAGGCCCGTAGGTTAATATTGGAGGGGGTGGTACGATACGACCGACAGTTACATCCGAGCAAAAAATCCACATCTCATTCATAAAAGTTTGATACCACATCTAAATTTTGCATATTGTTTTTTTCTAAAAAATTACTGGAGCGACGTCTGCATCGGTCTTACAAAAGTTCTTAAAATTGAAGACTGAACCTTTCGTTTTACATCTAGTTTTGAAAACTGCTCATGCAGTCCAAAACTTGGGAGTCGGGGGTTTAAGTTCCGCATCTATGTTTTACGTTCATCCAGAAGCCAAAAATTTTACAAATCGAAAATATAGTACCGAAATCCAAAATCCCTAGAGGCGGAAGCCCCCGGACTCAATAAATGAAAGAAAGTGAATTCCGTTTTCTATCAGTCTACAAAGTTCTGTCAAGTTAAAAAGAATATTCCGCCATTACGCAACAGAACACACCATTATTCCGGATTTATAGATTTGGAAAATCCCTTTTAAGAGGTGTATACAGTGTACTTCCACTTCAAAAACGTTTATACGTTTTTACTTTAGTCTAAAAATACAATTCTGAAGAGTGGGAAATATGCTCTAAAAATGCGCCAGAACCAGCCTTTTCACGGCCATATTTACCCTCAAAAATCCGGAGAAGCATGCCCCGACGTACTTATTAGCGCGGAGAACAGGACAATGAATGGAAGAAACTGACTTCCGCTTGAGATATCTTTCTATATAGATACATCACTCTGCAGAAGTTCTTCGAAGTCAGCAACATTCAGTCAAAATGCGAAAATGCGAAATGTTGTCACTTTTAATTATGTTTTAAATAATATTATCGTCAAGCGAGTGGATGAGGTGAAAGATTTAGGTATTTTAATCTCTAGTAATCTTAACCCTTTCAGACCATATTTCCAACCTCTGCTCTCAGTCATTATAAAACCTTTAGGCTTCATCAGTTCATGTAGATGTTTTAAATCTTTCCACTCATTATACCTCTCACTCGTGAGAGTCGACTTGACTATTGCTCGGTTGTCTGCTCTCCCCATGCTAAATGTCATTCAGATTCATTAGAACGAGTACAGAAATGTTATTTTAGATTTATGTGTTTTAACTGTGTAAACATTTTAATCTCACCTCCCTTGAAACGGGGAGAACTCAATTAGATTTTATGTTTTTACATGGTATTTTGAACTCTAGGTACGATTCCTCTTACTTGTTAGCACAGATTCCGTTTTATGCACCCAATAGGCAGCTACGCAGACAACTTTTCTATTGTCCGTACTCCAGACTTGATCTCAGAAAAATCTCTTTTATCCCGCGAGTAGTATATAGCCGGGATTACGAGCAACATTGATCTTTGACCTCAGAAATTTGCATATCACGTGACAGAGGTCAAAGGTCATTGAGTGCACTTGAGTTCACCTTCGTGTTTTTCCGGTGAGGTGTGATGGGTACGTCCGTGTTTTTTCGGTGAGATGGGAACATGATAGGCCATGTACTGTCTGTGGGGTTTTTTCCGCCAGAATTTCGCTGTCGTCTGCTTGGGGTTGTCACGAGCCGAACACCTGGCTCCCCGAATTGCAACAGTGTTGCACGTTCGATTGCCCTATATCCGGGTCCTTTAGCAATACCATTGAGTGGATGCGTGTACTGTATTTGGGGAATCACGGGGAGATCACGTGATAGTTCAAGGTCATATTGAATGATAGGAATGCGTGTACTGACCTGTTCATCTGTGGTTTACATCCGGGGACTTATATCCGGGTCCTTTAGCTGTGTGTTACGGGTTTACACGGGAACAGTCGGATAGTTACGGAGGAAGACACGGAGGTGACCGAAGATGTCACGGAGGTGCCCGAAGAGACACGGAGGTTACCGAAGATGTCACGGAGGTCACCGAAGAGACACGGAGGTGGCCGAAGATGTCACGGAGTTTACCGAAGAGACACGGTGGGTGTCTGTAAAATTAGGATTTGTCCCGGCCCTGGGTGCATGGGTGGGTGCATGTAAAAGTTTCTCCAGAAAAAATATAAAAAACGGAACACGGACTTTACCCCTAAACTAGGGGAAAACCCCTATCAAGGGCGTATATTGATTCCCATTGACCTTTGACCTCCAGTATAGAGTGCGTATATTCACTACCAATGACCTTTGACCTCAAAAATTTGCATATCGTGACCTTTGACAGCCAATCAGAAGCGACTATTTTGACCTCGTCTGACTGTATGCATGTACTGACTTGGTTCTGGGGGATTCCATCATCGGGAGTGCGCAGGTGTATGACGTCACTTCCGCGTGAATCGGGCGTGACCTGGGACTATGGGATGCATGTACTGACTTGGTTCTGGGTTTTTTCCATCACGGAGAGGTCACGTGATAGTTCAAGGTGATTTCAATGATAGGAATGCATGTCCTGACCTGTTCATTCATCCGGGGACTTGTTTACATCCGGGTCATTCATTGTGGTGGGTCTGCGCAAGTGTGTGACGTCACTTCCGGTTTCACTAAAACTACCTCCGAACACAGAAGAGTTCCAATTTTTACTTAGACGTAGGGTCCGTGTTTTCCCCGGCCCGGCCCGCCCCGCCCCGCCCCCCCCCCCCCTCGGCCGCAGCGCGCGCGCGCGCGCGGGTTATCCGGAATTGCGCGGCATCACCGGAAGTGCGCGGGTGAATTTCGGATTATCCTAGGCCACTGATTGGCTAATACGGTGTTCAAAGCCAGTTTTCACCGAATCCCCACATGTCTGTTATAGCCTTCATGCATTATACTCATATAGAAAACACACACAAAACAAGGTTTTTTTTTGGTGAGATCTCATTTTGTTTCTCACTTCACTCCACCTGTGGCTCTTGTAACTTGTAACTTCTAGTCAAATGTTGGAATGCCCGCTCGTAACCTAGACCAAAACATGTACTTGGTCTGTGGGCTGATTTCATTGGCTCTCTATTTTACTGCAGTGCTCTTGCATTGTTTTCTGGACATTGATGGGTTACATTTGGCCCCATCGTAGGCCACTGATTGGCTACTTTTCTCATTCATTGACCGAATCTCCACATGTCTGTTATAGCCTTCATGCACTATGCTCATATAGAAAACACACAAGACAGGGTTTTTTGGTGAGGTCTCACTTTTTTATTCAGTGAACAACAACAACGTGAGAACAACCACGTGAAAACTGAAGCCCAGAACAGGGGGCTTGTACATTGAAAGAACTGAAGCCCAGAACAGGGGGCTTGTAAACTTGAGCCCAGAACAGGGGGCTTGTACATTGAAAGAACTTAAGCCCAGAACGGGGCTTGTACAGTGAAATGATGGGCGGCCCAGACATATACGAGTACATCGCGGTCCTCGGCCTTGGGGTACTCGTCAAACATCTGTACGATGGTAGATAAGGTCCTTCCCCGGCATCGATGGTACAGGTAAAACAAGCAATATTGTCCGCACACGCTACTGGTCAGGCTTTGCAACGTTTGACTGTTCCAACACCACGTCTCTGTGCCTTGATCCATGAAGTCTGTTAAATCCGGATGGAGGGGTGGCAGGCCGTACGGGTCAAAGTATTCGCCCTGCTGTTCTGTCAAGTACACGGCCACCCAATGTTCACCGGGCCGATCCATCGGGTCCGTGTTGAGAACGTAAGCAGCAGGATACATACGGTCTAATGGGAACACATCTCGGCCGAACACCCCTTGAAAGACCATACGTGTCCCTGGGTCATTCTCCAGCACGGTGGTTATCTGGTCTGTATCCATGTTAGGTGGAAAAGTCACACAGGACGTTGCGCGGCTTGTCCACTTGAATGATGTTGTCAAACTCGGCGTAGCAGATCACATTGACGGTGCTCCGGAGGGCTCGTGCAAAGTGGATTTCCAACCGTAAATTGCCTTGCTTGGCCAGGGCCAGCTGATGGTCGTTCTCTAAGGTGGGGGTCGGATCGAAACAGAACAACGTGTATCCGTTCGCGTGGTCCTCCCGACTGATCATATTCCCTTCGTCCTGGTTGATTTGACCGGTGGCTGTAAACAGGCTCTGGCAGGCTCGAATGAAATTCCTGCGCCCAAAGTTCGGTGTTAAGGCCGTGGCTGGGACCTGTTGTCCATCCACATGCAGGGCCACAAAATTGATGCCGAAATGTTTAAAGTCAAAAGGATTCTCTGGGTAGGCTCCGCTGAAACTGGTATTTTCCACACAGGCCAGGATCAATCGCTTGGGTAGTTCCCCCAGGAACAGGTTTTCTTTGTTGGCGCTCATATTTCCAGCAGGCACAGAGAACACTTTGGTTTATACACGTCGGATAGGGTACTGGGCTGGTTTTGTTTCCAAGGCTTTCATGTGTCCCAATTGAACGGCTGGATTCGGTTTCACTTTTTGGACATACAGGACTGCGTCTTGGATAACAATCTTATAGTCAGCTGCATGCCCATCTACGTTAGTGGGCATCAAGGCGAAGGTCGGAGGCGCCCGTATCAGTCGGATTTTGATGGGGATCTTGTTCAAGAGGTACCGGTCTTGCATGAACATGGCTGCGTGTAGTCGACCCATGAGATCCACCGAGGCACCGTTCGTAGTGAAAGCCTTCCGTTTGTTATATCCCACATTGTCCACCGTGTCCATGTGCTCGGGTGTGTCCTGGTAGAATAAAGCGGCTGTCAGCTGAGATTGTTTAGCCTTTCGGCCATACGACAACAGCGTCTCGATGTAGGCTCGATAGGGGTACGTGTTGGTCGAGTCACTGATGAGTTTGTCGCTGAGAAAAATATCCACCTGTTGAAACATCGAGTGCAGCCAGAGATTCGTCGGGCCCACCGTTGCAGCTTGGTTGATTCTGGAGCCATCTCCATTGACCACCTTGGCTTTCACATACGAGTATGTATGGGCTAAATCCACATAGGCCGTATCCGCATTACTGATGGTGAACTCGATGGGCCCTGTTTCGTTGGTGCTGGAGAGCGGGAGATGCTCCACCCATAATCCTTGTTCGGCACTGGTCTGTGTGGGCGGCACGGTCCACAAATCAAATTCACTGTTGGTGGAGGGACAGTACTCTGCGTGGATCAAGGACATGTTTAAGAAAAGATATCCTGGGTCTTCGATGTGCGTCGTCGCTGGGTCGGTCGTCGACTGGTGCGTGGTCTCGGTGGGGCAGCTCTTTATTCCCTACGGTGCGTTGTGCTTTGGCCACCAAGACGCCTCCCGCTTCTTTGGCCCGCCGTTTCAAGGCTTCTTTGGGTGCCGTACCCACCAAGACATCACCGGCCACTTGCAGTCCACTGCGTACCGCTTGTTTGCCGATTGCTTTCACCCCACGCGTGACCAAGGGCAGGAACGTTTTGACGATGCTGCCGAGTATGTTCCCCAGCCCATGTCCTCGTTGCATGCGTGCACCTCTAAAGACCGGAAGGCCACCGCCGGCCTGTTGGGCATAATAGTCCATATAGCTGCGTGCATCGCACTCGTAAGGTACTTTCATTATGCAAAGTGGGGAGCACGTGCTTGTCGAAAATGAAATATCAGCACCACTTTTCCTCGTTCGAATGCCACCGGTCGTCCCGTGTCATCTCTTATATCCACCGTGATAGTGTTGATGTCCGTTTGTCGTACGGGCAGATAGAGCATGTGGGTGAAACTGTGGGTGATTTGATCTCCATACGTCTTTTTAATGGGGACCACCCGTAACAGAGGTGTGTTGATATCGCCCACGATGTGGTTGTCGACTACGTCCGAGTAGACGTAGAGTCCGTACATACCCGACTTCATATCCATCGGGATCTGGCCAGGGTCCTCGGATGGACCCGTGTAGGTCGCGTCAGCGAGACCCAGCATTTGCTGTAGGATAGGACTCAGTACGACACTCACGTTGGCGGTGAGAAGGATCTGTGCCTTGTCGTTGTGTGCGTTGTAATCGAAGTCCACGTGATTCTTGAAGGGAAAGGATTTGATGGGTTTTGAAGTATTCGTGACCTCCCGTAGAGCCTTATAATGCAACAGTCTTGTCAGCCCACCCATGAACTCCTTGGGGGTATCGTATTGGCCTTCAGGGAGGGTGAGTCGGGTGTTTTTGCCTTCGTAGGTCACCTCGTACCACACTTCATTGGCTCGCACGTTGTACCACGAGTAAGGGTATTGGATATCCACGAGGCCACATTCCCATCGTCCAGGTAAACGCAACGGTTGCGGTAACTGGGTGACGTACTTGGCCACGGTGTTGTCAGGAAACACATCCAGCGAACTTTTACTGGGTTGGGTGAGGTAAAACATGGCGACTGAGCTGTCCTGCTGCTGCTGTTGGTTTTAATAGGTGTTCCAGGCCTTGGGCGGTTGTGTCCGGCGTCGTGTTCGTTGCGGTAACTTGCTACGTGTCACGGCTCTGGAGATGTGGGGTGTCCTGATCAAGGATGGTTTTTTATAGGCCTGAAAAGGAGGTGCCCGTTGTGGTGGTGTTTTGGGGGGTGACTCCGGTTTCCACTCGGCTTCCCAAGAAGGTAGTGGGCCACTCGGCGATTGCTGGGTCCGCTGCATAAAGGCCCAGCGGTGGGGGTTCCCCACCAATTCTTTCAAGCCTTGAACGAAGATCTCCCATCCTCGAGGATCAGTGTGCGACCTGCGTTGACGCATCAGGTCATTCACTAAATCCGTCATGTGGGTCCCGGGGACCACCTGATTCTGTACCAGGAGTTCGCCTTTATCATTCCAAGTCATGTTAGGATTCTGTTTCATCCGTTGTAATACCAGGCCAGCTTGTTTCTTGAACGATGCAGGTACACTCTTCAGCACTTCGTCTTTCACCCACTGTGGGGCTGTGGGTGGTACCCCTGGTAATGGCGGCTGTTGGAGCTGTGCTGGGGTCGGCGGTGTGTCGCGTGGTGGTGGTGGTGGTGGTGGGGTAGATAGGGTTTTGTATTGGTCCATGAACGTCATGTACCGTTGAAGCGTCTCATTGTACCGTTGTACTTTCTCATTGTCGCTTAACCCCGGTCTTTGTAAGATCTGTTGCATCTCTTCATCGAGGGTGTTTATGGTCTTCACCGTAGGTGGAACAGGGTAGGCCGATTGGAGGTTTTGAAGGAACCGCGGTTCGACGAGGACCATTTTTTTCGTGTGGTTCATTGTCCGCCGAAGAGTCCACCCAATACTGGACCCAACACGGAAGCGTCCAACGGTGCTAAGACGGCCCCGAGAAAGCCACCTTTCTGTAACACCTTTTTCTTTTGTGTTTGAGGGACTCGCTTCTGGACTAGGGTTCGGAGACCTGTCTTATGCTTGATCAACTTGGTCTTCTGAGCCGGAGTCAGTGGTACGTTGCCTTTTAGCAGGTTGTACCCTATCTCACACAGACAGCGTACAAGGTCAGGGTCCGCACCGCGTACAATGGTTCGGACCAACTCGGGTGGGGCCGTCTTCAATACACGGAGCGTCCGGGCGTGCTTCCGTACTCGCGCAGACATCATGTACAACTAATGCTAGAACCCACAACTCTGCTCTTTTTATCCTTTTGCGGGCTATCTCCTGAATATCGAACAGAGACAAAGTCAACCATGATGTGGTATTAATCCTTTTTATTATCCCCATCATCAAACACAAACACCCCAGCTGAGGGAGCCACTGTGGGTGTGTTTACATTATTTTTGCATGTAAACGTGGTGGGTCTCTCCGGGAAAGATTCCGGTCCGTAGTCGAAGGTGATCGGGGGTGGCTTGCTTGAGGTCGAAGAGCATATACCCGTGCTGAGCGGTTGTCGCATCTTTAAAGACTTCCAACGCAAACGGTGTGCGGCCGGGATACATCTGTCTCGCCAGGTGCAGCAGTTGAGTGGTGTCTCTCGGGTTTTTGAAGACCAGATAGTGGGCATTTAAGCTGATGTTCCGATGTTCTTTGTTTTTACTGAACAGATTCTGCACAATGTAGATGATGCTGAGCCGTCGATGATGGCTGCCTTTGGTAAAGAGTTGGATGACGCGCGCATCCGTCTCCGCCATGAGATCATCCAGAACCACCAAGGTGTCCGGTTCCAAATCGGCCAGGTTAGGAAGGCCTTCCACGAACGTGATATGGGGCATTGCTGCATACGCTGCCTGCCATTCTCCATAATGGAGACTCGGGCAATGGGTGGGGTTATCATGCTGTCGGCGTGTTGAAGGAGCTTCCTGACGAAGTGCGTTTTGCCGGAGCCCGTCGGTCCTGCGATGACGCAAGTGAAGGGATGCTGCCACCGAGGGTCCATGGTTCGAGCTGTATGCGCTGTCGTGGTAACCCACTCTTGTAAATTTGGTACGAGTGAACTGGAGTGGTGGTGGGTACAACGCCGGTCGTCGTTGTCTGTTCACTGTGAATGATGGTGGTGGGTACAACGTCGGTCGTCGTTGTCTGTTCACTGTGAGGGATGAAATCCGGTGAGTTTTCAGACGTAGTGGATGTACTTGGTGTAGGTGTGGAGCTTGGTGTGGAGCTCGATGTGGCTTCTTCACGGGGTGTGGTGGTGACTGGGCTCGATACGGGGTTGACTGGTGCTATCTGTAGACCGGTTTCACTGGTGGCTGGAGTCCTAAGTTGATTATGTAGAGTGCTGAGATAGGCTACGTCGTAAAACACTCCTCCGTACAACACACTCAGCAGGATTAGCACTATGGCCACAAAGCCCACTGGCGCTTTGCGCGCTTTGGGAGACGCTGTGCTCAGAGGCAGCTGCTGTTGGTCCATAGCGCCGTGTTCATGGTCGAACGTGGAATGAAGGATGGCGGTAGTGGTGTCTGGCTTTATAGTCGTTTCACCTGATTGGCCGCGACCCAGGAATTGAAGGAACTGGGCCAGCCTTGCCATTTGACGAAATGAAACAGTTTGTCACGGCGCCGTTCCGTTTTCAACATCTGCTCCACCGTGTAGTAGTCTTGCTTTGTTTTTACGACAGGCTGTAATTCCGTGTCGTAAAACGTCCCTAGCAACGGTTCCCCTTGAAGATCTTCCCGTTCATAGACTCGCTGCTGTCGGGGTAGGCGCCGTTTAATCAGGAAGTGCTCATCGCTCCAGTTGGGCAAGTAACTTTTCTCGAACTTGCCCTTGACTTTACTAATCCGTACAGGGTCCCCGACCTTGAACACCTCCTTCGGCGTTCGCTGCGATTGCCTGGGGTACAAGGCACGCCAGATTTGGGCTTCATTGCGTTGGGTGACGGTAATGGGGGCTCTCTCTATACTCCGGTGATCTCCAATGTACGAGTTGTCACAGCGAAACAGCTCACCAATTACCAGTATACGAGTTGTCAGAGCATTTCCATCATAGCTCTCTAGATTTGTATCTAATACCGCTTATGCCGGTGCTAGGGGCCGTGTGGTCATATCATCCAAGTTGCCACATGAACAGGTACAACAAAAGCGTGCCTGAGATACAACACATATCACGAATCGTTAGATTCTTGGTATGTGCTTCAGAATAGGTTAACCAGAAGGCTATTCTGTGAAGTCATGTGACGCAGTCAGTATGTCGGCACCTCTTCCCACTTCCCTTATATGTGTTGTAATAGGCTCGATTGTATCCACTCACAAGTTTCGGGAGAACATCGATGTACCGCCTTGTATTCTTATAGGTGAAATATTTATACATGCGGCCTTTAAATGTCCTGTTGAACCTTTCCACAACGGAAGCCTTGGTCTCGTTGTACGTATGGAAGAAAAACACCTTCTGGGCTTTCAGAAACTGTTGGAACGGTCTGTTGAGGAATTCCGTGCCTTCGTCGGTTTGCAAATACAAGGGTTTGCTCCCGGTCTCGAAGATGTCCTTGAACGCCGCTATGAGATTCGCACCCGTTTTCGTCCGGATGGGTACCACCCACGCATACTTCGACAGGATATCGATGCACGTCAAGATATACGGATTCCCATCGTTGTGTTTGGTAAAGGCGCTCATATCGACCAAATCCGCTTGCCACTGGGCATCTATTCCTCCCACGATGACCCGGTTCCGTAGAAAATGGCGACGGACAGATCGATGTAAGGTTTTGGTGTCTTGTTTTTTTAACCAATCTCGGACGTTGTATCCCCTGGGGTTTGGCCGCTCGATA